>OX421499.1:42361759-42564259 GCA_949126835.1 Anisus vortex | reverse complement strand
AGGTTGGGTCGGTTAATGCTACATTTATTTGATTTGTCTTTTTTAAATCATCAGTTACCTTTGTCTCCTAGCCTAGAGTAATGTCCGTGTTCTTTAAAAGTACCCGTCGGACCAAGTTGATCCATAGGTCCGATGAAGCAGCGTTCACCAGTTTCTGTGGCCACGGCATACAAGGTGATTGTGTGGCCAGCACTATGCACAGCCGCCTTTACTTTACCCCGACTAAGGTCAGGTACCCATCAGAACTGGGTAGACTCAGGGACACCCTCCAGACCCGGGAAAAAATCCTAGCCTGCACCAGGATTGGAGCCCGGGACCTTCGGCTCGCCAGTCGAACGCGCTGCCGCTCATTACCCTGCCCCATTCCGTGGTCTTAGTTGTATGTTAAATGCGCTCTGAGCTCACATTATGTTTGTTAGCAGTGCTATACAAATATTATTATTATTATGATTATTATTTTAAAACTCATGGGAAAGTCCTGAAATTTCAATATTTCTCCTGAAATCTCCTGAAATTTTGATAAAAAAAAATAATTGCAATTTGCTTAGGCCAATAAGTATTACTCTTTTGAAGCCAATAGATCAAAGTTAACGAAATTACGGGACCATTTTTCGAAATATTTTGTGACCTTTTGAATTATTTTAGGAAATAGACGTATAGGAATATTTATTTTTTCATCATTGAAAATCTTTTTGTTTTGTTTTTATTAATCATTTACACTTGTAAATTTATGTGTCGCATCTTCCTGGAATTTTAGTTTTTCTCCTGGAAATCTCCTAGAATTTTTGTCTATCTTTGGTGCAGGAACCCTGTCTGAACAGTTGAGTCCATAAGATTGAATGTTGAAAATGTGTAATGTCTATATAATAGAGTTGGTTTGTACCAATGAAGAGACGGTTCTATTAAAACTAGGAGATAAGAAGAAGGTGAAACAATGTAAGAGTGGCGTCCCTTACATCTCCATAACCACGTGTACACAGGGGTGCAGATGTATTGTGGGAGTACAGTGGTAGTTCTGTGTTTGTGAACAGGAGACATATGTGTTTACAGTTTCGATCTGGCTTATCTTTACTTAGGATGGCGGTCCACCCTGCCAGCTGCTCACACTCACCTCCCTACAGATTTATGCTCACTATTTATTACAGACACACATTGAGTGCATACAAGTATACAAACAATAATAAATATATAATGTTTGTCTGGGGTATCTAAAATGTCTACTTTAACGATCGGTTTATTTCTCCACTTCTTTTCATTCTATGTCCATCTTTCTCCATCTCTCTCTCTCTCTCTATCTCTCTATCTCTATCTCTCTCTCTTTCTCCATCTCTCTCTCTCTCCCCATCTCTCTCTCTCTCTCTATCTCTCTCTCTCTCTTCCCATTTCTTTATTCTTTTCCCCAATATCTCACTATCTCTGTGTGTGTCTCTCTCTCTTTCTCTCTCTTCTGTCTCTCCTTTACCGTTATTCCTTCATTACCAATATGTTTTGCTATCGATTTTGATTGATCTAAAACTTAATCAGCTTCATTTCAAACAGTCACACACACACAACAAAAAGAAACAAAACCCATCTATACTGTGTTTGTGTAACAAGGACTGCTTTCCTTTTTTGTTTTGTTCACCGAAATGTGAATGACATTAAATACTATATCATACACTGATTCCAACTCTAAACATTATAGAAAATAGAATGTATTCTGTGGACTGTTAGCCTGTTCTTTACTTTCTATAGACGTGGCGAAAGAACATGTTGCCAACTCAGTAGTCTTTTTTTTCTTTGTTCTGGAATGTTGAATTTGTTTCAGTAACCACTTTGCAACACATCATATTGACTTAAGACGCAACAGCTGTCCATGCTATAGTTCACAGTTGGTCCAATAGTTGCTCAGTATTGGACCACTACTGAGTTGTCACTAAAGTAAACCCCAATAAGGCTGTTCTACCCCGAACATTAAAACATTAAAGGCATCTTCAGACCAGTAGTATGAAACCCTGGGCTAAGAGCTGACATTTGAAGCATCCATGCTATTTTTTTTTAAAATAAAAGCAAAGACTATAATAAGATGGACCGCTTGCTTTGATATTTTTGCTATTTAATAACTTGAAACACTTAGTTTCGGAATTTCCGATCGCACTACGTCCTCTAGGCTTCCGGTTTAGTGATTCGATATGATTTTCTCAAAGGAAAATTAAGATTAAAATCGAAAGTTATATACAGCGGAAACCTTTTATGCAATGGTAGGACCATAGCAGTCACTCAAGACAGCCTTATTGGTTGCGCACGGAATAATAAACATAGAAGCTCTAAAAATAGAGCAAGCGGTCTATCTTATTATAGTCTTTGATACAAGGTACATACTGCGTATACAAGTCTTATATGCACATAATATGCGTAAATTGTTTGAGAAAAAGCTACATATTCGAAGTGCCGAAGTCGACGTCAGTCCATTATTTGGAACACATAAGCGACATACGTAAGTTGACAAGCTAGTAGCTATATAATAATTGAAATTGTATAGGAATCTATCTATTCTGCTTTCATGTATGAATACATTGTTATTGTGTAGAATATAATGAAGAAATGTAAGCCTTTAACTCCTAGTCTATAATTATACAAGAGAATGAGCTATCGTGGACATTTGGTTTGCATAGATTGGCTAGTCATGTGTTTTATAGCTGCGCAATACAATCTCTTCAAGCATTGCTATATCTTTCCACCAAGTACTGTTACTAGGTCGACATGTTCTATCACTGATCTTAGAATTTTATGTTTTCGTCTCATTCGTTGAAATAACTTCTTCCAGTAAGTAAGCTCT
This sequence comes from Anisus vortex, assembly GCA_949126835.1. Classification (NCBI taxonomy): domain Eukaryota; kingdom Metazoa; phylum Mollusca; class Gastropoda; family Planorbidae; genus Anisus; species Anisus vortex. The sequence goes on along the minus strand of OX421499.1, from coordinate 42,561,441 downwards.
TGGTTAGGTTATTTAGTGTCGCTAACTATGTAAGTTGACGTCAGCGTAGTAAAAAAACAACTAACTCCTCTTCGCTCCCCCTCTCCGACCAATGTTTCTTCGCTACTCACCGAAAGACAGAAAACGTAAAAAATATTTTTAAAAAACGTGCCCTTATCTTGAACGGACACTAGTGTTCAGTCTTTTACGAGTGCTAATGTAAGACTGTACGTAGCATAGCGAGGGAACCCACGTCCTCAACCCCCCCAGCCATCAACACTAGTGACCACTCACTTCTCTCTCTTGTAGCTTGGAATAATGTCACGCACATTGAAAGCCTGTGACGTACCCACAATTCCATTTGAGTGCCAGCGTATTCGAATGGGATAAGCCGCTTATGGAACATTGGCTTCGAATCTTCAGATTTCTTCAGATTTCTCTTTCTCATTCACTTGATCTCTGAGAGCGTTTGGTGCTTCCACGACGATGACATAATACTAGTAGAGTAGGGCCTACAGTACATTGTAACAATCTATCCTTTTAGGTAAAGAATTAACCGAAACTATTTACAACAAAATGACAAATAAATCTATTAGTCAATTTAAATTTAGTGTTTTTAAAATCATTGTTTAAAATAGGAAAAAAATATTGGTTTCATTGGGATAAAAAGAAGCACTCAAACAATTGTATGTTCGTAAGTTTAAATAAACTGAGCAAAAAGATAGTCAATTAAAAACATACCGTAGTCGTTTAATAAGAGTTCTTAAAATCTACCAATACTATTTTTTTTATCAATGGCCACTTATACTGACGCATTCAGGCTACTGTAAAATATGTAGATCTAGGCCTTATACATATATACTGGTCACATGTTGCGGCAGAAGTCAACAACAACCAGAAGTTCTTTACAAATGACGTCATAGTGAAAAGAAGTAGAGGTCATCATGCAGAGAAGTTTGTGCAGAAGTGTGATGATGATGGAGAGGTTGAAGGCAACAGCACTCGATCAATAGTTTGAAGCTTAAACCCTTTTTTTTTGTTGCTTAAATAGGTTATTAATAATTGATACATTGCATGTCTGTTGTTGTTCAAATTGTTGTTATAAATAAGCGTTTATTTTGTACTTGCCAAATAGTTTATGTACTGAAGTATTAAAGTAGGCTAGTAGACTATTGACGTAGTTAAAATCAATCAGAACTTGATATTAAATTAAAAAAACATGTCAAGAAAATCAGTGTGGCGATATCAAACCGTTCTGAAAGTCTAATGAGATGTGGACAGCTGTGACTGACATTGCAGTCAAGTTGTTGTCCTGTTATTTGTTTGTTTGTTTGTTTGTTTGTTTATTTGTTTAGGGTAAAGAGGTGAAAACAATATTGAAGACTGCTTGACGTCTTAAGTATGTGACAAGATCTGTTTCTGAAGTCCACAATATTCTAAATACCTCAAAATATCTTTTTGAAACTGTACTCAAATTGCCATAACAATAGACAACAGCGATAAGAAAGTATTGACAATCAGAAGCACACAGTTAGAAGACTATGAGCGGCAATGCCTCCATAAACTGTGTCGCTAATAGAAGACAGCACTGAGTGAAACGTATAAGCCAACAAAGTTGTATTACTTTAGCTTGCAAGCTTTCTTCATGAACTCTGGGATAGCATACGGCTTGAATACATTTATTTTGCTCTCACACCCTATCTATCTTGTTATCCCTTTATTTAAACGACTCCCTCTCTCTTTGATTAACTCTACTAGCTAAATTACCCGGCGTTGCCCTGGGTAACAGTTGACGTTGAAGAGCAAATTAGTTTGATATATAAAAACCCTAGACAATATGATTCACTCAATTCTTATAGTCAAGTTTTGAGATCCGATAACAATTTATGAATTATTGAATATCATTTTTACTCAAACAAATAAGAAAACTAGAAAAGCAGAAAATCTTCACCGTGTAAACATTAGTTGCGACAAATTAGTTGGAACAAATTAGTTGGAACAAATTAGTTTTAACACTAGGCCTATACTAAGCTGAAGATGTTCAGCAGAACAAAAAGTACATTCAATTTATATTTATAAAGATTTAATTGTGGAAGTATTTGATATATTGGCCCCATCATTGATATTAATTAAATGGCCCATAGAGAAAATTAAAAAAAAATTGCAGGCCGCTCCTACAGCGTCATAGTTCCTTTAGAGATTTAAATGGTGAAACAAACTCTCAAACACAACAATCGGACAATATTGGCAGTTTAAAAAATATCAAGATTAATAGCATTCTTATGCGATTTATTTTAAAATAACATAGGGTCAATGTAAAGCGCATTCGAAGACTAACTGTTATGAATAGCGCTATATAAAAATATGTAATTTGTACGAGTCTGTATTTAGTTCAATTGAATGACGTTTTAACTACATATATAAACTTTTTTTTTCAAAAACAAAAATGTTGAAAAATAACAAAACTGCTATAATGATTTTATCTGTGTGTGCGTAGAATAGTTATCAACAAACACAAATATTAAAAGAAAAAAATTATATAAAGCTACAGTTGGTTAGTAAAAAGTGTTAAATCGGTAGTTGGTGAATTAATTTTGCTTCATCTAGCCATATAGCCGTAACAACATATACCGCCAAACAGGTAACATAGGCATTCGTTTGGAGTTTTGAGTTACTTAATCAAATAAATGGCTATTTCATATTTAGAAGAAAGAAATAGTTGATTTTGTAATACATTGTAACACTGTCCATTCACTAAGCGCATACAGTTTTATTCATCGTGCGTGGTCATTGGACTGAAAAAAGGGAGTGAATACGTACAGGAATGATACTTTTCGATATATTTAGCGTTACTTCCCTTTGTACCTAATCGTGCTTTATGTCTGATTAAATATTAAAACCTGATAAACCGATTTAATTTTTAAGTTGTGACGAAAACTCTTTTAATAATGAAAATAATTAATTGTTTGTTTGTTCTGAAAGTAATTTCTATAAAGCATATTTAGCATAGATTTACAGGAAATCTTTTCTTCTTCTTCAATGTACTGTGGTTACACCCGAGGAACAAGTCTACAATTTAATTAATGAGTAATTTGATTGCGAATGCTCTGGGATTATAAGTGTGCATTAAATCTAGACTAAATGAAATATTGCGAAATACGATGCAATTAGTATTTTTTTTAAAAGGGCAATTATTCGTGCCTGATTAAATATAATAATATGGATTTTATCGTATAGGCTCTTTAAAATGTACTTTGTTTAATTTTTTTTTTTTATAAATTTTTTTATTTCAAATTTTTTGTAGTTGAACAGTTAGATAAAAAAAAACAACAACAAAAAAACTTGAGATTTCTAAAATATGTTTTTGAAAGCATCATTCATGTAGGATTAGTTTTAAAGAAATATTTCTTTTACAAGAAAGTGTGTAATCAAATGTTTATTGATATCAACATAGTTGAACACTGGACGTTATTTCAAACAACAACTTGTTACAGTGACGAGGGGCGGGTTGTGTAATCAAATGTTTATTGATATCTACATAGCTGAACTCGGGACGTTATTTCAAACAACAACTTGTTACAGTGACGAGGGGCGGGTTGTGTAATCAAATGTTTATTAATATCTACATAGCTGAACTCGGGACGTTATTTCAAACAACAACTTGTTACAGTGACGAGAGCGGGTTGTGTAATCAAATGTTTATTAATATCTACATAGCTGAACTCGGGACGTTATTTCAAACAACAACTTGTTACAGTGACGAGAGCGGGTTGTGTAATCAAATGTTTATTAATATCTACATAGTTGAACTTCTTTTCCCAACCTTTAACCCTTTTGACCACTGATGTTTAACAGGACACAATATTTCAACCCGTTTAAGTTGTCATGATGTCCTCGTGTAACAGGACAATATTTCAACCCGTTTAAGTTGTCATGATGTCCTCGTGTTAGCTGATCATGTTGAGACCATTAATGCTTTTTTATATACGCATAAATAATATGGCTTCAGGAAAAACATATCATGTGAAACACAATTAATAGGTTTAATAGATGACTTGTCTAAATGATTAGATAAAAACAACCAAATTGATGCTATATTATTAGATTTTTCAAAAGCATTGGATAAGTTCACCATACTAGACTAGTTTAACATCAGTGGATTCAAGACTTTCTAAAAGATACAGAACTAACTGTAATAAGTTATGTCTCTAAATCATAACCAATAACTGTAAACTCAGGAGTTCCACAAGGAACTGTTCTAGAGCCGCAATTATTTATAATTTATATTAAGGACTTAGTTGCATCAACACAGGAACAAAAGTAAGATTATTTGCAGATGATTGTATAATCTCTAGAACAAAGACAGAAGAAGATAGTAAGTTCTTACAAAATAGGCTACCTAGTCTAGTAAACTTACAAAAATTGGAACCTACTGGAGTAACTTTTCATCCAGAAAAAGGCCAACTGTTAAGCGTATCCAAGAATAAGAAACAAATATTTACAAACTAATAAATATCAATGCAAGGTACTTAGGAGTAATAATAAATAATAAATTATCTTTGAATCCACATATTGATGGAGTAATTAAAAAATCTAACAAAATATTAAGCCTCATAAAAAGGAACTTTAACAAATGTAATAAAACTAAAATGCCATCTCACATTAGTTAGGCCTATACTAAAAAATGAATCTTCTATATGAAACCCATAAACTAAAGAAAACATAAAAAAAAAAATTATAACAAATTGAAAAAAAGAGCTGCAAGGTTCATTACGGTACTAGTGATTATTCACAACTGACAAGAGTAACACCATTAGTGAAATCACTAAACCTAGAAACACTAGAGCAGGGACCGGCAACCTTTTGATAATAGTGTGCCAAAGCAAGATTTCTAATTCAGTCAGCGTGCCAACAGCTTAAAAGTCATTATGCTCTAGTACTCAATTTCTTGTAGAAGAAAAATTGAAAATCGCTCTGCGTGCCAAGTTTGGCACGCGTACCGTAGATTGCCGACCCCTGCACTACAGGACAGAAGGGCAAAGAGTAAAGTAGTAATAATACATAAGGCATTAAACTCTAACTTAGAAATACAACACAATAACAACCTGTTGCAATACTCAGATAAACATAGGGACAAAAACACTTTCATTATCCCGTAAGCGAAAACAAATAAGTACTCTTCCTTCTCGAGTGACGTCTGGGCATGGAATGGGTTGCCATGAACAAACCAGGAAAACCAGTTACCTAACAGCATTCAAAACACAAATAAAAATGCAAGACTAGACTGGGACCACGGAACAGCGTAGGGCGGAATAATCTTCTTTATGTTTTAACGAAGGAGAGTATGTAATATATAAGATAAGACACAAGTATATTTATGTTTACTTAGTTAAAATAACTTAAATGATTATTTTAACTGAGCACACATGCCAAATGAAACATAAAACTCTTCCATCTATTCAAGCACTAATAATTTCTTTATTTATGGAGTCTGTTTTCTCTCTCTAAAAAAAAATACCGACGACCCTTTAAGTAAATTGCTATTTTTGAATATCTCCAACGTGATTGGCACGTATTGTTGACTAGCCATAACCAGGCGGTAATTCATCATTTTCTCCCCCCCCCCCCCCCACAACGAGCACCGATCAATAGATTATCACTGTCCAGCCAGCCTCCAATACAGTTATTGGGAACTGGAAGAAGTAAACATTCAATTAAGTAAACAGGCCAGAACAATGAGGACAATCATTAAGATGGATCATCTCCTTTTAGAGAAGGGGGGGGGGAGGGGAAATCACTCGGAACAAATCTAGATGGCGTCTCTCGAGTTTGTTGTCCCTGTCTTCTTGTTGTTGGAGTGCATTTGGTAATCAGAAGGAAGGCTATTGCTACATTCACAGTTCGTGAATATGACACACCAAAAACAGTGCAAATAGACTGAAGGCATGAGTGTACGTGTGACATGTTCGACTGTGTATGTAGTATCGTGTTGCTTGGTGTACGGAATTTTCAAAAACAAATCTGCTTATCACAATGCAGCTGTTTATAGACAATTTGCAATAAAAACGTTCGGTTAAAATGTATAATTATTACTGGTCTATGCACGAAGAATAGTTAACCTACTTAGGTCAGGACGATGTGTGCTGCTACTATTGAATTGTACCAACACAAAAATGATGCCATTCACAGTTTTATGTGTTGTGATCTTTTGCTGGACAAGACATTTTAAAATCACGATATTTAAACTATTATATGTAATGATATACATATTTTATAACATAAGCTTGGCGATTTACTAAACATTGGTGCCTGGTGAAAAATAATAGTAGAGGAAATATATAGGTCAGTGAAAACATAACAAAATGAAAGGATGTACTCTAAATATATATATATATCAAAAGATATTTTTGTTCAAGGCAGTATTATTAATACACTTTTATTGCAGTATACTGATATATCACATGTATAAACACTGTAAGAATAAATGATAACTGTTATCACAATAAGGAAGCACTGTATCTTTTTCATTAGACTCGTTTATAATCTGTGTTTCTACAATTAGCTTAACGACACCTACTTTATTAATAGACTTCATCTTGTACTTTTGTTTTCTGCTATCAGATTCAACAGAAGCAATTGTCATCCACATGTAAACATATTATGTTCTATCTTTTTTTATCATTCCCATTTATCTTTGTCTACACTATCGTCTTTATTCGTCTTGATCTATATGATATATCTTTCTTGATCTATATGATATATCTTTCTTGATCTATATGATATATCTTTCTTGATCTATATGATATATCTTTCTTGATCAATATGATATATCTTTCTTGATCTATATGATATATCTTTCTTGATCTATATGATATATCTTTCTTGATCTATATGATATATCTTTCTTGATCTATATGATATATCTTTCTTGATCAATATGATATATCTTTCTTGATCTATATGATATATCTTTCTTGATCTATATGATATATCTTTCTTGATCAATATAATATATCTTTCTTGATCTATATGATATATCTTTCTTGATCTATATGATATATCTTTCTTGATCTATATGATATATCTTTCTTGATCTATATTGTTACGAATATCGGTCATAAATGAATGACGTAGTAAGGCATTGACCTCTTAACAAGTGCGTATCAGAGTCCAAAGCGACCAAGGTTTGACCTTTATGCCCTGAGGGCAGTTTAAATAAAATAATTCGTTCAAATCCCGTGGAAATTGGAGGATAATTCTGGATCGTAGTAATTATAGAGAAAGAGGTTAAAATGCGTATTAAGACCCTGTAGAATCTTCGATGATAGTTTTCTTTGAAAAGTCCCGACCTCCTTAAAGTCAGTTCAGTTTAAACGTTTGTAGAGAGAAGTCGCTATATTAATACTTGTACATATAATGTCATTTTGTTGAAATACTTATGTTACCATCAGTTGATGAGATTTATTGATCGTTTATATTGAGTCTACAATTTAAATAAAATTGTTTATTCAACAACTGGAGTTGTCTGATCTATCATTGTTGAGAAAGGTGTTGAAGATAATTATCACGAATATAACTACATTACTGCATAGACCTGTCAGTCAAGGAACCCCTAGCTTGGGCTACAGATTAGCAGAATCTAGAGACTTCTAATAAAGATACAACTATATTCATTGAATCCGATTTAACGAGTCGTAATAATAGTCATCATATCTAAAGGGCCATAACAATTTGAGGGCTGCGTCCGATATAGTTGTATAGTGAAGCATATATTCAAGTTGTGTTGTGTTGTGTGTTGGAGCAGTGACCTACTGAGCAAGCCTAAGAACGCTGAAATTATTCTTCCGATTGGAAAAACGTAAGTTAGAAATTTACACTTTATAAATCTCTTAACTAAAGAATGGAATTTATTGAAAATCCAGAAGAAGAAGTTCTGAAAACTTTATCAATAAAGAAGTTAAAAGAGATCGCTGAGATCTTGAAGATAGAAGTTACTGAAACTACACCATCGAGGACTGTGTTGACACAGCAGATAAAAGATGTGTTGATTGCGAGTGGCAAGTTGAAAGTAGAATCAAGCGCGGAGGGATATCAAGTTGAAGGTCAGACGTCGAAATCTATGTCAGAACAGTTTAGATTTCAGTTAGAAATGAAACGAATGGAAATGGAGATGGAACAAAGACGTCTAGAAATAGAAAGTCAGGAAAGAGATAAGAAAAGTCAAAGAGAAAGTCAGGAAAGAATAGAACTGGCGAAGATAGGCGCTACTAAAAAAGAATCTCATAATGATGTAGAGATGGCCAGATGGAAAAAGCTAGTCCCTACCTACATTGATAAAGAAAGTGAAATAGCTAATTTCTTCCAGACCTTTGAAATTTCTTGCAGAGATTTTAAGTTCCCAGAAGATAAATGGGGAATATTAGTCAGAACAGCTTTTACTCAAGGAAGGGCAAGAGATTGTGTTCTATTATTAAAAGAGGAGCATTTAAATCATTAAGTCATTAAAGACACTGTACTTAAAGCCTATAACCAAATACCGGAAAGTTATCGAAAAAGGTTCCGTCAGTACACAATGTCCCCTTACCAAACACACTTAGACTTCCTTCGAGCAGAAGAAAAGTTAATGGATCAGTGGATAAAATCCAGAAATATCTCCACATTAAAAGAAATGAAAGATATTATTCTGTTAGAGGATTTTATTAACAAAGTGAGGCCGGATATAAGAATGTATTTATCCGAGCGTGATATCACTGACCCACATAAGGCTGCTGATTTAGCGGAACAGTATACATTGTGTCATAGGACAGCTGGTGAAAAGAATTTTAATAGGGCACAGCGGCAAGCAGAAAACACACAACAAAAACATCGTGAAAAAGAGCATTTTGTGAAACAAAATGAGGTTAATAAAAAAACCTGTCAACAGAAATGTCCAATGTACTTTTTGTAAGAGAACAGGACATAGCATTGAAGACTGTTGGAGTATACGAAGCGACAAAAGACCTAACAAAGTGGTCATGTGTGCAAGCCATAAACCAATACAAAATGTACAAGAAAGCGAAGATACAAACGAACTGAATTCGAAGAAAGATTCTTCTAAACCAGAAACACTGAGGGTGGATTTGCCTGAGAGCAAAAGTCAGAAGGTAGAGAAATCTACAACTGAAGATAATGAGGATAAATATCCTGATTATAAGTACAGAATGGCTACTATTGGATTAATTGTCCAAGTCCACAGCGACGAGAAAGTAGACCAAAGTATTTTTGACTCGGAAAAGAGTCTGAAGTCATCGAAAGATGAAAAAACACCCGAAAGTCATGGTCAAGGGAAGAATAAAATTGACACAGAGACCCTGTGCAGTTTTCAACCGTTCATTAGTGAAGGTTGTGTGGCCTTACAAAAGGAAGGACCACTAAAGTCCGTAAACATATTACGAGACACAGGAGCATCATTAACACTGCTGCTTAAAGAAGTATTACCATTGAATGTGAATACATTGACAGGACAGACTGTCCTATTGAGAGGTTTTGAATGGAAAGAAGAAATACCTCTACATAGGATATACCTCGCATCTGACTTGGTGACAGGATATGTGACAGTTGGAGTAATATCAAAACTTCCTGTTGAGGGCATATCTGTTATCCTAGCAAATGATTTGGCGAAAGGGAGGGTGAGACCTGAACTGATTGTGAAGGAAAATCCAGACCCTAGTCCTATTGTGGAGACAGGAAAAGAAAAAGAACTTTATCCTGTAGGTGATGTCATAAAAGGTATGACACCACAGAAAAAGAAAGAAGAAATTATCTCACAAGAAAAGAAAAAGAAAGAAGAAATTCTCCCACGAGAGAAGAAAGAGGAAGAAGAAGTGGAACTTGATACTACTATTTTCTCCATGATTGAAGATTGTCCGAAAGGAAATGATCAATCAAAGAAGTCATCGCAAAATGAAATGATTGCTGAGCAGAAAGTAGACCCAGAGTTGCTACAGTTGCATGAGAAAGCTGTCGACGAGAAAGAAAGTCCTACTACTGATGTCTATGAACAGATAGACCACAGCATGAACAAACAACAATGCAAACCTGCAGTTGCCGGTACAGATGAAGATTGGAGGAGCATCACTGAAGAAACGAGTGCGGAGAGCTGGACCGAAACTATCAAAAGCTATGGGTTACCACAATCCATACCGACAGATCGAAGGACCAACTTCGCCCCGGAACTCTTCAATCCAGTCCTAAAGAACTTATGCCTGGAGCATGAGGTGACAACTGAATCCTATCCGGAAAGTCGAGGAGCCTATGGACCAATCTTTGGACCCACTGTCCGAGGACCACTCAAACTACTTCCAGAGGGATGGCCGACCGAATTGGACCTCCTTGGGCTGAGCAAGTACCTAGATAAGTACATAAATTTTTTGTCTGACATAACTGTGTTTGTTAGAAAAAAATTGTACACTGCTCACATGCAGATGCCATTGTTGTGTGATGAAAGAAAGGCAAAAATATTATATCATTTGAAAATGATAAAGCCTTACCTTCTGAAAACAATTGGAATAAGCTTGATGTTGTTAACATTGTTACTCTTATTTGTAAAATTCATGCCTGGAGTACAGGATGAATTGAATGACAAATTCACTGATAGTTAGTTACCAAACTTACTATTGTTAAACTAAATCCCTTACTTGTGATGAAAAAGGAATGAGTAAAAGTATTGTTAGAGTAAATATCATTATAGTGTGATATTTCTAAACAAACTTGTTAGGTTGAGCATTTAAAATAATTGCTATAAGAGAAAAAGATCAGTTTTATCCGCAGAATTGGTTTCTAAATCAGAGGACATTATAAATGTGGACTGATTATAAGATGTGTTTGAGAATCTCTGGAAATGAAAATTGAAACATTTGGCAGAGAGGATATCTGATTGATAAAGATGTAAATGGTTTTAAGAAAAGAGAATTTTTCTATCACTAAAGTATTGAGAAATGTTTTATGATTGTACTATGGATTTATTTTATCATGTACTGTTGTTGAAATATTGCACTGAGTCAAGATGCAAATTTCTTCTATGTGAATTTATTCATTTATTATATTATCATTGAATGTATGATAATGTAGGGTAAAAAATAGTTGCAGCAAGGCAGAACTATGACTAACAAGAATTCCAGGAAATGTATTATATATGATTTTTCACTTTTAGGATACTGTTACATGAAAAGCAGATCAGAAGTTGAAACTAATGTAAAATAAAACTTATCCTTGTTTTGTAAATTTAGGATATGTGCCACTGACTTGACACTGTAAACCGGAATGGTTGAGAAGTTCATGGTTGAGAATTTATAATGTTGACACACCAATGTTCAACTAATGTATTATTAATTAAGGATTTCATGTCAAGATTGTAAAACTAATATATTTTTTTGTATTAGTTAAAATAGATTGAATGAATTGTACTGACAAGCAAAAGATTGGGTAGACCTGAACACTGTGAGGAACAGGAGAACCTAGAATCTATGAATAATGAATAAAACCTTTTGTGGAAAATGGAAAAGAGCAATGTACCCCACTGAAAAGATTGGAAATGGAATGTTTTACCACACCAGTCAAAACAACAGTTTGTTTTGTACATAAATTGTTAAATTGATTTCTGTCTGAAAAAACTATAGTCTATGCTCTTTAAATTCTAATCTTTTATCTTTTGTACTTCAATAATATTGTATTTGAAATGTCTTTGATGTAATCTAAAGAAAATAAGTACTTACTGTGTAGTACTAAGATTGTATGAAGATAATATAATCTGCTTTGATTGATAGTTAATTAAGTAAATTAACCAAATTTGTTTCAAGTAAATCCATGTCTGCATGAAAGATAGAATGTTTGAATGTGAACTCTTTTAAAAAGAAAATAATGACGTCGAAAGGTCATGGTAAAATGAGAAATTGAAATATTTTTTATGAAATTGTCTATAAACTATTTTAATTCTGGAACAGACTATGTTTAATTTCCTTAAACTAACATAAATGAATTTAATTTTGAGATAATGGTTGTTAAATAATGCTCATTTAGTACGATAACTATTTAATCGCGTAGCAATTTTTTTTTACCTAAGCGGTAATTGGGAAAATTTGCATAGCGATGTCAACATTATTAGAATCAATTGAGAATGAGAGGGTGAAAAAAGGAATAGAGAGAGAGAGTGCGGAATCGACCTACATTTTGGGTCGCGTCACAGACAGTTGTCTAATGTGTTAGTCGGCCTACCAGCATGTAAAAAAAAAAATACTGTCTACACGAGCAATAATTTTTGTAACGTGTAATTAGGTCAGGTCTAGTATGTGTTCTATCAGAGCGTTTGTTTTTTTTTTCTCCTTATAAAAAAATAAGTCGTGTCTGAATAGACATTAAGTGATTTTTTCTTTTGTTGTATAATTACAAATTGTAAAAGATATTAGCTTATAATTAAATGGACGAGAGAGTTTTTATTACAGTGGGATGTTCATGTAATAGAAATTATTAACTTGTATTATATTATATCTATTAAGAATGATTATGTATTTTTCTTGTATACAAGATTTAGATAAACAATTTAATTGTCCATTGTTTTGAATTAAAAATTGAATGATTGAATGACTGTAGTTAAGCCATTTGATAAGATGAACTTATATTGCATATATTATATGTTATTGTTATCAGTTCGATTGAATTATTGGGATAGCCAATTGAATAGTATTGTTTTCCCCGGAATATTTTCTTTTATAATTATTCCTTAAAATTAACATTTTTGGTATTGTTAAAATGTAAAAGAAATAATTATAAAACTTTAGAAGGAGGGGGATGTTACGAATATCGGTCATAAATGAATGACGTAGTAAGGCATTGACCTCTTAACAAGTGCGTATCAGAGTCCAAAGCGACCAAGGTTTGACCTTTATGCCCTGAGGGCAGTTTAAATAAAATAATTCGTTCAAATCCCGTGGAAATTGGAGGATAATTCTGGATCGTAGTAATTATAGAGAAAGAGGTTAAAATGCGTATTAAGACCCTGTAGAATCTTCGATGATAGTTTTCTTTGAAAAGTCCCGACCTCCTTAAAGTCAGTTCAGTTTAAACGTTTGTAGAGAGAAGTCGCTATATTAATACTTGTACATATAATGTCATTTTGTTGAAATACTTATGTTACCATCAGTTGATGAGATTTATTGATCGTTTATATTGAGTCTACAATTTAAATAAAATTGTTTATTCAACAACTGGAGTTGTCTGATCTATCATTGTTGAGAAAGGTGTTGAAGATAATTATCACGAATATAACTACATTACTGCATAGACCTGTCAGTCAAGGAACCCCTAGCTTGGGCTACAGATTAGCAGAATCTAGAGACTTCTAATAAAGATACAACTATATTCATTGAATCCGATTTAACGAGTCGTAATAATAGTCATCATATCTAAAGGGCCATAACAATATGATATATCTTTCTTGATCTATATGATATATCTTTCTTGATCTATATGATATATCTTTCTTGATCTATATGATATATCTTTCTTGATCTATATGATATATCTTTCTTGATCTATATGATATATCTTTCTTGATCAATATGATATATCTTTCTTGATCTATATGATATATCTTTCTTGATCTATATGATATATCTTTCTTGATCTATATGATATATCTTTTTTGATCTATATCATAGGTTCTCAACCTTTTTCGGCTCACCGCCCCCTTTTAATTTAATTTTCCGATCATCTCCCCCCTCCCCCCCCAAACTTTAGCGCCCACTCCCCCCACACCTCTGGACGTTAAAGGGTCAATATAGTTTCCGCAATTTTTTTTAGGCCGACTAGATTTGTGTGCTTATTTATTATCATTAAAAGAACTGAAAAGGAAACATATTGTAAGAAATTATAGATCAACAAATTATCTAAGCAAGAGGCAATTAGTCAGTAATTTTTTTTATATTACAAAACAGAAATTGTTTGGTATCACTATTGAATCAAAAACATGTGGAAAGATTCTGTAATTAAAGGGAGATAATTAGCCCGTTTCATTTCAGCTATTATTTCTAATGTTTCTTTTTTTTTCTTTTATAAAAGAATACATGGCTTACAATTTATAACTTTAAAATGATCAAACTGTTAAAAGTATTTAAAAATTACATAAATATTATATGACTAAATAATTATACGTATATTTTCAAACATTCAATTAACTACCCGGTATGTACAATTACTAAGTATCCATTCCGCTCAACGATGTCTGCATATGTCTTATTTAGTCTCTTAACGCATTTAAGGACATCACATTAAAACTGAGATCAAAATATCATTAATAATAGCAAATGTTTGGGCGACAGGGATCGGTCGGCGGAAGAGATGGATCGCGTGTCGTGTCGTTTGACAGTGCGGTGAACTAACCATATAACGAGCCGGCCGCACACCATAGGCCTACTCGTCTAATAGTGACCCCTAGTTGTTGAAAAAGTACATGCGATTCATATCTCTTATTAGTATAATAATATGTATGCCTACTGTTGGGGGATATCAGATATTTAGGCCTAGCATCACTTGCGTTTACATCACATTTGATCCAAAAACTAATCAATTAAAATAGCTGAGGTGTTCAAATTATATCAGGTACGTTTGTACCGCCCACTTGCTCTTCACCGCCCCCCAATCGCCCCCGGGAATGTCAGCACCCCCCTAAAGCTTCTCACCGCGTTGAGAACCTATGATCTATATGATATGTCTATTTACGTGAGTGTCGGTGTGGCTATCTCACTGAAAACCTTCCCGACAGGTCACATGACATATACTTATGTACCACAGCCAAGGGTAAATAAAACCAAACACACACACACATACACACACACACACACACACACACACAAAGAAAACACCATCAACAACATACAAGTGAAATTCCAGCAAATAGTTTTATTGTACTTTTATAGTTCTTGTGTTAGGGTCCCAAAGTCCTACACTAAACGACTATATGTAACTCTATTCTCTACTCCACTCACTCTAACTCCACGTTATTGTGACATACAGACTGAATGCATTATTCATGCACTTAACCTTATAACGTTGACTTTCCTTTCTTTCCCTCTAAAGCACTCGTTCCATTTCCTTAAAACTTATTTTCCCTTTTATTTATATATTCATTCAATTCCCCCCCCCCCCCCCCCCTGCCTTAATGCTAATGCGAAGTTTTTCTTTGACCACGTTAATCTTGAAAATGTGATTTTAAAAGTTTTCAAATGGTATAACTTGGGTGTAGCTTAAAGTAAATAATGTGATTTGATTCACTGTATGTTGTAAGCTATTGTGTTCGTTTTACTTTCACTGGACGTGCTAGAACTAACAAATTGTATGGACCACTGGTCCACTGGTCTACTGGTCCACTGGTCCACTGGTCCACTGGTCCCCCTCTTGACTTAAAGGTTATGTCCACACAAGGGAAATGTCATCTTTTAACGTGGGCAGTTGTATAACATCGAACAAAAACATCTTATGAATGAATATATAAACAAAAACTGATTTGTTCAGGAAACCCATTCCATGCCCGAATACCTCTCTGCACTTATATGCAGTTGTTCTCGCATAAGGGACAAGGAAAATGTTTTGTTATTTATGTTTATCTGATTGTTTATGTGTTGTATTTTTAAATTAGAATTTAATACCTTATGTATTATTGGTACTTTATTATTTGCCCTTTTGTCCTCTAGTGTTTCAAAGTTTAGGGATTTAACTATTGGTGGTTACTCTTGTCAGTTGTGAATATTGGCTAGTAATGAACCTTTTATTGCCTTACACTATTATTTATATTTAAAGTCCATTGGACTTTGAACTATCCTTTCTATGATAATGTTGCACGGATGCTGTATTTTCTTTAATATCCTTCCATATGTTCCCAAACAAGAATTGAGTTCTATAGATTATACGGAAAAAATGATTAAAGCACGCGTTATCATTACTTCATTCGCCCTTCCGTGTTTAAGGAGCAGGAAATGGACTCCAGACTTTAGTGCCAAGAGGCTTCGTGGAGACATGGTTGTGTAAATCCACAAGACAAGTTAATTCTAAGGTTATTCATATTCTCTAGAACAGATCTGTTACACCCACACACACAGAAACACGGTTGTCACAGACACACAAACAAACACACTCACACAGACAAACACTTACACACACATTGAGAGGCGAGGAAACAGTCACATAGAGCCACACACATACAGACTCACGCACACACAGACACTGACCTACATACAAACCCACAGACACAAACACATGGTCTCCTTTAGTCTAGTTATATTTCAAATGTATTAACACTTTGACATGTAATAGTTAGATTTTTTCTTTTGTTGTCTATATGAAGTGTTATAGTTTACACTGTTCACAATGTCTCTTAGTGTTTCCAAAAACCAAATCGTCTAAATGGAGCAGAGTACCAACTTTGGTCGTACCAACGGTCCATTAGATCAGGGTTCGACAATCTGTGTCACTCGTGCCAGAAAAAAAGTAATTAAAATCTTTTCTACAAGAAATGAGTGCTAGTGCAGTATACATTTTAGAGAGAGAGAGAGGGAGGTAGAGAGAGGGAGGTAGAGAGAGGGAGGTAGAGAGAGGGAGGTAGAGAGAGGGAGGTAGAGAGAGGGAGGTAGAGAGAGGGAGGTAGAGGTATAGAGAGGGAGGTAGAGAGAGGGAGGTAGAGATAGAGAGAGGGAGGTAGAGATAGAGAGAGGGAGGTAGGGATAGAGAGAGGGAGGTAAAGAGAGGGAGGTAGAGAGAGGGAAGTATAGAGAGGGAGGTAGAGGGAGGTAGAGATAGAGAGAGGGAGGTAGAGAGAGGGAGGTAGAGAGAGGGAAGTATAGAGAGGGAGGTAGAGGGAGGTAGAGATAGAGAGAGGGAGGTAAAGAGAGGGAGGTAGAGAGAGGGAGGTAGAGGGAGGTAGAGATAGAGAGAGGGAGGTAGAGAGAGGGAGGTAGAGGGAGGTAGAGAGAGGGGGGTATAGAGAGGGAGGTAGAGATAGAGAGAGAGAGGGAGGTAGATAGAGAGAGGGAGGTAGAGAGAGGGAGGTAGAGGGAGGTAGAGATAGAGAGAGATAAACATAGAGAAAGAGAGAAAGAAAGAGAGTTACTTTCATAACACCCACGTGATTTACTTGATTCCATTTAATAAAAAAAATTGTCTGCCTAAATTAACCCAGTATTTAAAACTAACAAACAACCCGATGTATAAAAGAAAGAAATTCAACCATTGGTTAATAAATAACATGGTGTTAGGGTTTTAAGTTGTACTGGGATTTATTTATCACAGTCCAATTTATAATCAATGTTCCCCAGGCTAAATGTGCAGTTAATGTCTCGAGTTGTATTTCCAGTTCAATATACGAGACTCTCTCCGAGTTCCATAACATACCAGCGGGAATCAACCACATTTGTACACTCTCTCTCTCTCTCTCAGTCCCTCTCTCTCTCTCTCTCTCTCTCTTTACTTCTCACGCTGTCTCTCTATTTCTCCTTCTCTCTCTCTCTCAGTCTCTCTATTTCTCTTTCTCTCTCTCTCTCAGTCTCTCTCTCTCTCTCTCTTTACTTCTCACTCTGTCTCTCTATCTCTCTCTCTCTCTCTCTTTTCACTCTGTCTCTCTATCTCTCTCTCTCTTTTCACTCTGTCTCTCTCTTTCTCTCTTGCTCTCTCTCTCTCTTTCTATCTCTCTCTCTCTCTTTACTTTTCACTCTGTCTCTCTCTTTCTCTCTCTTTCTCTTTTCACTCTGTCTCTCTATTTCTCTCTCTTTCTCTTTTCACTCTGTCTCTCTATTTCTCTTTCTCTCTCTCTTGCTCTCTCTCTCTCTCAGTCTCTCTCTCTCTTTACTTTTCACTCTGTCTCTCTATTTCTCCTTCTCTCTCTCTATCTTTTCACTCTGTCTCTCTATTTCTCTTTCTCTCTCTCTCTCTCTCTTTCTTTCTCTCTCTCTCTTTACTTTTCACTCTGTCTCTCTATTTCTCTTTCTCTCTCTCTATCTTTTCACTCTGTCTCTCTATTTCTCTTTCTCTCTCTCTTGCTCTCTCTCTCTCTCAGTCTCTCTCTCTCTTTACTTTTCACTCTGTCTCTCTATTTCTCCTTCTCTCTCTCTCTCTCTTTTCACTCTGTCTCTCTATTTCTCTTTCTCTCTCTCTATCTTTTCACTCTGTCTCTCTATTTCTCTTTCTCTCTCTCTCTCTCTCTTTCTTTCTCTCTCTCACCCTTGTTCTAATTCCAGGAATTGTCTGTGATAAAACCAAACATCAAAGTTATGTTTATTTTTTTTCTAGCATCACAGAATTTAATTAAAATAATATTTTTTAATTTTTATTTTTTTATATTAACGAACATTCGCACACGGAGATATCATGTCCTTGTTCCATACCACATTCCACAAATGACGGGATATTTTTTTTTCCCTTGTAGAAATTTGATTTTCCGATTGAGTTTTGTAAAACGTGTTTTTATCTCGAGTTTACGCTGCAGCAAGAATTTCTAATCCTGTTATTTGAATTCTTTATCCCTCTCATTTATTCGGCTTCTTGGAACATGTTTTATTTTATAGTCAGCTAATCTCGTTGAATGATTTACCATGTCAGCGTCAAGTACACCGTTACATTCAATATAGTCCACTTTGTCTCCAGGATAACGGTTTATATCTGCCCCGTGTTGTTATTGAATGTTGAAAGTTTGGTTATGGGCTATATGTTGTCATGCAACGCCTAGCCACCCCCCCCCCCCTTTCCAGCTCATACCACACACCCACACAAACACACATAGTTACGTTACAAAGTCAAGAAGTCATTTAATGAGTAGAATGAACTCCATATTCCTTCCACATGTAAAGAATGGGGAGAAAATCAGGTGTTTTAAAACTCATGCTAAAGCATACAGTCTACTGGTCAAAGCCAGTTTCTATTTACTGTTTTGATTTCACATCATTGTGAGCCCCAGCTAGTCTAGCGAGACAGTCTAACATGATTGTATAACAATATATATAGTCTAGCAGGATAGTCTAGCGAGACAGTCTAACATGATTGTATAACAATATATATATATAGTCTAGCAGGATAGTCTAGCGAGACAGTCTAACATGATTGTATAACAATATATATAGTCTAGCTCTAGCAGGATAGTCTAGCGAGACAGTCTAACATGATTGTATAACAATATATATAGTCTAGCTCTAGCAGGATAGTCTAGCGAGACAGTCTAACATGATTGTATAACAATATATATAGTCTAGCAGGATAGTCTAGCGAGACAGTCTAACATGATTGTATAACAATATATATAGTCTAGCAGGATAGTCTAGCGAGACAGTCTAACATGATTGTATAACAATATATATAGTCTAGCAGGATAGTCTAGCGAGACAGTCTAACATGATTGTATAACAATATATATAGTCTAGCAGGATAGTCTAGCGAGACAGTCTAACATGATTGTATAACAATATATATATATAGTCTAGCAGGATAGTCTAGCGAGACAGTCTAACATGATTGTATAACAATATATATAGTCTAGCTCTAGCAGGATAGTCTAGCGAGACAGTCTAACATGATTGTATAACAATATATATAGTCTAGCTCTAGCAGGATAGTCTAGCGAGACAGTCTAATATGATTGTATAACAATATATATAGTCTAGCAGGATAGTCTAGCGAGACAGTCTAACATGATTGTATAACAATATATATAGTCTAGCAGGATAGTCTAGCGAGACAGTCTAACATGATTGTATAACAATATATATATATATAGTCTAGCAGGATAGTCTAGCGAGACAGTCTAACATGATTGTATAACAATATATATAGTCTAGCAGGATAGTCTAGCGAGACAGTCTAACATGATTGTATAACAATATATATATATAGTCTAGCAGGATAGTCTAGCGAGACAGTCTAACATGATTGTATAACAATATATATAGTCTAGCTCTAGCAGGATAGTCTAGCGAGACAGTCTAACATGATTGTATAACAATATATATAGTCTAGCTCTAGCAGGATAGTCTAGCGAGACAGTCTAACATGATTGTATAACAATATATATAGTCTAGCAGGATAGTCTAGCGAGACAGTCTAACATGATTGTATAACAATATATATAGTCTAGCAGGATAGTCTAGCGAGACAGTCTAACATGATTGTATAACAATATATATATATAGTCTAGCAGGATAGTCTAGCGAGACAGTCTAACATGATTGTATAACAATATATATAGTCTAGCTCTAGCAGGATAGTCTAGCGAGACAGTCTAACATGATTGTATAACAATATATATAGTCTAGCTCTAGCAGGATAGTCTAGCGAGACAGTCTAACATGATTGTATAACAATATATATAGTCTAGCAGGATAGTCTAGCGAGACAGTCTAACATGATTGTATAACAATATATATAGTCTAGCAGGATAGTCTAGCGAGACAGTCTAACATGATTGTATAACAATATATATAGTCTAGCAGGATAGTCTAGCGAGACAGTCTAACATGATTGTATAACAATATATATAGTCTAGCAGGATAGTCTAGCGAGACAGTCTAACATGATTGTATAACAATATATATATATAGTCTAGCAGGATAGTCTAGCGAGACAGTCTAACATGATTGTATAACAATATATATAGTCTAGCTCTAGCAGGATAGTCTAGCGAGACAGTCTAACATGATTGTATAACAATATATATAGTCTAGCTCTAGCAGGATAGTCTAGCGATACAGTCTAACATGATTGTATAACAATATATATAGTCTAGCAGGATAGTCTAGCGAGACAGTCTAACATGATTGTATAACAATATATATAGTCTAGCAGGATAGTCTAGCGAGACAGTCTAACATGATTGTATAACAATATATATATATAGTCTAGCAGGATAGTCTAGCGAGACAGTCTAACATGATTGTATAACAATATATATAGTCTAGCTCTAGCAGGATAGTCTAGCGAGACAGTCTAACATGATTGTATAACAATATATATAGTCTAGCAGGATAGTCTAGCGAGACAGTCTAACATGATTGTATAACAATATATATAGTCTAGCAGGATAGTCTAGCGAGACAGTCTAACATGATTGTATAACAATATATATAGTCTAGCAGGATAGTCTAGCGAGACAGTCTAACATGATTGTATAACAATATATATATAGTCTAGCAGGATAGTCTAGCGAGACAGTCTAACATGATTGTATAACAATATATATAGTCTAGCAGGATAGTCTAGCGAGACAGTCTAACATGATTGTATAACAATATATATAGTCTAGCAGGATAGTCTAGCGAGACAGTCTAACATGATTGTATAACAATATATATATAGTCTAGCAGGATAGTCTAGCGAGACAGTCTAACATGATTGTATAACAATATATATAGTCTAGCAGGATAGTCTAGCGAGACAGTCTAACATGATTGTATAACAATATATATAGGCTAGCAGGATAATCTAGCGAGACAGTCTAACATGATTGTATAACAATATATATAGTCTAGCAGGATAGTCTAGCGAGACAGTCTAACATGATTGTATAACAATATATATAGTCTAGCAGGATAGTCTAGCGAGACAGTCTAACATGATTGTATAACAATATATATAGTCTAGCAGGATAGTCTAGCGAGACAGTCTAACATGATTGTATAACAATATATATATAGTCTAGCAGGATAGTCTAGCGAGACAGTCTAACATGATTGTATAACAATATATATATAGTCTAGCAGGATAGTCTAGCGAGACAGTCTAACATGATTGTATAACAATATATATATAGTCTAGCAGGATAGGCTAGCAAAATAGTCTAGCAGGATATTCTAACAAGATAGTCTAGAAGGATAGTTTAGCGAGATAGTCTAACAGGATAGTCTAGCAGGATTGTCTAGCAGTCTAACAGGATAGTCTAGCAAGATAATCTAACAAGATAGTCTGACAAGATAGTCTTACAGGATAGTCTAACAAGATAGTCTATCTTTAAAATCTAACAACATAGTCTAGCACGATAGTCTAGGCCAGGCGTCGACAACCTATGGATCTAGTCTGGCACGCATAACGATTTCCAATGGCACGCGGAAGACCCCTAAAAGGGCAATTCAAGTCTCTTATGTACAAGTCTAAACGAGACTCGGGAACTGCCCTTCTACGCTCGCTCCATTGGCTCCCCGTGAAAGCCAGAATTGAGTATAAAGTGGCGCTGCTTTGCCATCAGTGCATTTTTAATAACGAGTTTCCGTCCTATCTCAAGGCACTAATCACACCTTATGTCCCGCAAAGAACACTTCGTTCTACCAGCTCATCGCTTCTGGAAGAGCCCCGTTTCTCTCTGACGACTGTTGGCCTTAGAGCCTTCTCAGTATCCGGTCCGAAGGTGTGGAATCTACTTCCCATTCAACTAAGGCGAACTAGCTCTACTGTTTCTTTCAAAAAGAACTTAAAATCTCATTATTTCAATATTTACCTTAAATAACATTTAACATGCTTTAGAAACTTACTGTCTTACTTATGGGTTGGGTCGCTTAATGCTACATTTATTTGTTTTGTCTTTTTTAAATCATCAATTTAGCTCTGTCACCTGGCCTAGGGTAATATCCGTATTCTTAGTTGTATGTTAAACGCGCTCTGAGCTTACATTATGTTTGTTGGCAGCGCTATACAAATATTATTATTATTATTATTATTATTATTATTATTATTATAAATTGATTGGTAGAACATTATTACTTTTAGGCTATTGTCACGGTCAATGAATTAGAAATCCTACTTTGACACACTATTATCAAAAGGTTACCGACCCCTGGTCTAGGCCATATGATGATTTAAGAAAAAAATTGGCATTCTAAAGAATTAAAAAAAATATAAAAAAAAATAAATTTCGCGAAGGGTTGTAATGTGTTTTTATGTCCTTGTTATGCTTATGTTTAGAAGAAACCGCAGCCTGCATTAAAAATTAATAATGCATTTATAATAAACTATGTTTTGTGTGCGTTGGGAAAAAAAAATTCTTTTTTTATTGTTTCTCGGAAGGATCGATGATTAACCGTGACACTTGATTGTAAACAAAAGAATTCATTCAATTCATTCACAGAAACATACATTGTATAGACCTGTGGTCTCAAACTCCGATGAAGGCACGTGCTATTTTATCACTTTATCACTCCCTTCCCCCCCCCCCCCACACACACACACTCACAACAACCCGACCCTAGTGAAAAAAAAACACTTCATACATCTTGACTAATGTATAACTACTTATCACTAATAATATACTCATTTACAATTTAGACACAAAGAATTATACCAAAGAGTTATGTTACATATATACAATTAACCAGACAAATTTGATTGGTATCAGTATTAGATGTCTGAATTTCACCAATAGTACATTTTTTGTAAGCTTACCGGTGGGCCACAAAAATCCACTTGGTGGGACCGCATGCGGCCCGCGGGCCGCGTGTTTGGGACCCCTTTGGTATAGACCTACAGGACGATACGCGAATTATAATATCATTTAGTCTTAGTGAATGTAGAATCTTCCGGTCAATATGGGGCAATAAACAAGGTTGAGGTCGTTTTAATGTTTTCGCATGAAGGAAATGTCCGTGACATTAATCACAGTCCATCTGTACAGATGATTACTGTCAACTAATGTGTCCCCAACTCTATAGAAAATATGACTTTGTTCTAAGAAGTAATAAACTAAATATATGTGCAGGTTACACAGATAAATAGTGACAACACCTATAATTACCTTTCAACTTGATTTGGCCCGTAATAAACAATGTATATGAGTAGAAATGTAAACAAGAAGAAGAAAGCTAACTGTCGTAAAACTCTTCTTATGATGAGTTGAGAAATTTGGAATATTAAACACTAGATGGAGTCATTCTAATTAACTATATCATAGAAAGTAAAACAAGCACATGGAGTGAAAATTATGAATGATTTCAAAACGTAACGTTGCTATTGAAACAGTTTGTCCTAGCAGCCGGTGAACTGTTCAAGCCTAACATTGGCTCAGTGAGTTGAACACTAGCAAGTTAGTTCACCCGCAGGCCCAACAGCGATACTCGGCTACAGGACGCGGGCTCTTTGATTCCAACTTGTGGGGACGGAGGGTGGACACAATCTGCCAGGCTGTCTTTGGTCATGGATTTCTTCTTCTTCTTAGCTCTAATGTCGGCCTGGACTTGACGTATGACGAGTTCGTTATTTTTATACATAGTTGACGTGACGAATGATTTATACATAGTTGACATGGTAAATTATTTATACATAGTTGACATGGTAAATGATTTATACATAGTTGACATGGTAAATGATTTATACATAGTTGAAATGGTAAATGATTTATACATAGTTGACATGGCAAATGATTTATACATAGTTGGCATGGCGAATGATTTATACATAGTTGACCTGGTAAATGATTTAAACATAGTTGGCAAGGCGAATGATTTATACATAGTTGACATGGTAAATGATTTAAAGATAGTTTGCATGGCCAATGATTTATGCATAGTTGACATGGTAAATGATTTATACATAGTTTACATGGTAAATGATTTATACATAGTTGGCATGGCGAATGATTTATACATAGTTGACATGGTAAATGATTTATACATAGTTGACATGGTAAATGATTTATACATAGTTGAAATGGTAAATGATTTATACATAGTTGACATGGCAAATGATTTATACATAGTTGGCATGGCGAATGATTTATACATAGTTGACCTGGTAAATGATTTAAACATAGTTGGCAAGGCGAATGATTTATACATAGTTGACATGGTAAATGATTTATACATAGTTGGCAGGGCGAATGATTTATACATAGTTGACATGGTAAATGATTTATACATAGTTGAAATGGTAAATGATTTATACATAGTTGAAATGGTAAATGATTTATACATAGTTGACATGGCAAATGATTTATACATAGTTGGCATGGCGAATGATTTATACATAGTTGACCTGGTAAATGATTTAAACATAGTTGGCAAGGCGAATGATTTATACATAGTTGACATGGTAAATGATTTATACATAGTTGGCATGGCGAATGATTTATACATAGTTGAACTGGTAAATGATTTAAACATAGTTGAAATGGTAAATGATTTATACATAGTTGAAACGGTAAATGATTTATACATAGTTGAAATTGTAAATGATTTATACATAGTTGAAATGGTAAATTATTTATACATAGTTGAAATGGTAAATGATTTATACATAGTTGACATGGTAAATGATTTATACATATTTGGCATGGCGAATGATTTATACATAGTTGAAATGGTAAATGATTTATCCATAGTTGACATGGCGAATGATTCGCTCCACCATCAAGGTGTTCAGACCAGTCAACTAGAGAGAAACTGTAGCCTGAGTGTACTGTTCACTAAAACTGTTCACTAAAAAACACAGCGATCAGCAATGCAGCGTCATACACTCTAGAACTAAACGTTTAAAAACACAAATCTAACAATAAATGATATCACTGAGAAGGAAGATGTCCACTGTTGCCTCACCTGCACTAATTGTTTTACCAAAAACTCATTATGTTACGAACTTTGGATCCATTTTCTACCCGATTAATAAATGAAGAGTTTGAGACAAAGAGAAATACGAGTTAATGTCGCCAATGAAAGTGTTTTTCTTTTTTTATATTTCTTTTTTCCCTGTTTTAAAGCCTGAAATTGGATACTTCATTGCCCAGGGTGTGTACTTGGAGCGAGATTAAAACATTTGTATCAAGTAAATTAGTGATTAGGGGATAAAACAATCTATAAACATCTCTAAATATAACATTTCTCTATTTGACTATCTATATCTAGGTATGCATCTAATTTCTATTTATCTAATCTGTCGAGCCATATGTATCAGTCTATCTATACATAGCTTCAGCGGTTCTCAACCTTTTTTGGCTAACCGCTCCCTTTAAAAAAATAATTCCGCTCACCGCCACCCCCCCCCCCACCTTATTTTAGCGCCAATTCTCCCCACCAAGGGTCAATATAATTTCCGCAATTTTTCTTAGGACGACCATATTTGTGTGCTTATTTATTATCTTTAAACAAAATGAAACGGAAACATATTGTAAGAATTAATAGATCAAAAAGTGACCTAAACAAAAGGTTTTTAAAAAATCAATATTAATTTGAATCGTTTGCCTGGTGTGTTGCTAGTAGTTTGTCTATATTTGTTTCAATTTTGGTGGCAAAATACTTAGATCTTCACACTTCTATATTTGCAGCTTGTTTTTCTTTTTTTGAGAACCAAATGGTATTAGCATAAAATCCACTTTCCACAAAAGTGGGTGATAAGAATGCAATACTAAAATTGATGCCAAAACTCATAGACCTAGAGAAACTCATTTTTCCCAAAGAATCGCATTTGCTTTTCAAAAAGTCGAGCACCGAATCCAAGTCTCATACAATATATTTAAACGGTCATCTTCTGCTGACCAACGCACCTATGTGTCTCTGTGTGCAAGAGCCATCGCTTGTAGTCCTCGTCAATGAACAATATTTATTTTGTACATAGTACAAGAGTACACTAAAGGCATAGATCTAGTCAAAGACATAACAAGAAAATTATAAAATTGGCAAACAATAAAAGTTGTATCGAGACAATAATAGTACTACATATATTAATAATAATAATAATGTAATCAAATCATTATAATAATTGTAGCGTGGCGGGCACTCTACGTGGTTATTTGGCTCGAGTAGAGGCTGATTATTATGATGTCACAGTGAAGTTTGGGCCTTAGAATTATTTATATTTTAGTCCGTTATCCCGCTTGGCTGGCGGGTGCTGTAAGCCTATTGAATAGAGTAATTTTTACTACTATATGACACGAGTGCTAGTATATGAGCAGACACAAGAACAATGATTGATTCAATGCTGGGATGAGTTTCAAATCCTGTTTATTTAGGCATAAACGATAGATAGCAGAAGTTAATCCATAACACAAATTTTACAGTGTAAACAGTATATATATTTGGATCGACCGAAGACTGGACTGTTTCGTTCCGAGTCTAAGGCCCCAATACCCGTTTCTTATTTCTATCTTAAACCAAGACGTGCCCTCTGTGGGGGTAGGGGCAAGGGAAGGGGGGAGAAGAGGGCGGTCGGGGGAGGGATACAAAAGCTCTTTGATAACATACATCCAGACGAGGGCTGTTGCGTATGTGTCAGTTTACGGGGGAAGAGTTTCCCTGGCCACCTGGGCCGACTGCAATAGATTTCGCGTGTAGACGCAATTTGCTTATCTTGACCAGTGGTCAGTGGCCGAGAGGGGGATCAAAGGGAGGGCTTGACGAGGGTGGGGGGGGGGGGGTTTAGACTGTACATACAAGGGCTTGGCGAGGGTGGGGGGGGTGTTTAGACTGTACATACAAGGGGAGTGTAAACATGTTAAATATATATAAGGGCAGATAACTAAGCTTGTATAATAATATAAGGAATATATATATATATATATTGATGCATGTACACAGTTATAGAAGAGAGTAAGTACATTCATATACACAAAATAAAGATACAAGATACAAATACAGTCACACATTCTTCATTCATTGGTGAGCACCGCAATGAGCCAGGATTAATTGTAGTTTATAGGTTGGAGCCATAGTGAATAAGTGCCATGGCACCAGGCTGAGCGCTGGCGCTTCTCGTGAGTTTACCACACCATCCCCCCTTTTACGAGACAATTAGTCAGGCGTGCAATTGTCTGTTTTACTATAAACTTAAAGTACTAGTCCTAAGCTAGGCGAACCCAACGAGAGAAAAGTATGTCTATTGTCTATTTGCTACCAGTCCTGTTATTTCTGTTACATGTCCTTTTGAAGGGTCCCCCGAGGTCTATGGGGACCCCTTGAAATGGAGTTCCCCCCTCCGGCTGCCGTGATAACGGTACGGGTGGGGTGTAGTAGTTCCGTGACGTGAGTTTGCACAGGTGGCGGTTTACTCCCACATGCATGCCTGGCCAGAAGTAGTAATGTTTTATCTTACTGAGAGTGGCATTCTGGCCCCGACGACTCCGCCCGACGGAGTCATAAGCGGCCTCTGTCACTTGCTTACGGTAGGGGGAGGGGACTACTAATTGATTTCTTATTGTCCCATCTGGTAGGGGCACCTGGCGGTATAACAGCTGTCCCTTGAGTGAGTAGTGGCCTGCTGATCTTGGTTTCCCTTGATAGGTCTTTGCTTCGTTTAGCAGCCTTTTTAGGGTAGGGTCCTCCTGTTGTGCCTTCAGGAATTCTTGATGGGACGGGTTAAAGGTCGGCTGGGTGGCGCTAGGTTCGGGGTTTGTCCGGGCGGCCACCGGCGCGTGGGGAGGTGGGGATCCATAGTGACATGGGGTAAAGCACTTCTTGCCTAGAATGACATCATACGGCAGGTCTTCTCGCACTGCTAATGTTGCTAACCCGGTAAATTGGGCTGATTCAATGTGCACTAATGCCGTGGGGAGCGTTTCCACGTGGCCCCATATGCTCTGAATTTGGACAGTGTCCCCGGTGAAGTCGGAGTCGCGGATATATGCCCGTTTGGCTATGCCTTCTGACTCACAGCCTGTGTCGAACAAATATGAGGCGAGTTGATTATTGATTTTTAGTTTCTCCGTAGAGTTGCTATGGGTCCGGTTCAAGGGCCCGGAGCCTGGGGCGCCACCTGGGTAAATCGCGGCGGCGAAACCCAGTAGGGCGGGCTGACGGGTGTTTGGTTCTCTTCGCGGCCGCTCTTGGCTTACCGTTCGAGGGGGTGTAGGGTGGCGCCCGTCTTCGTACGTAACGGGGCGCCCTAAGTGCTCGGCGTACTCAGGTGTAAAGTAGCGGGGGTAGGGCGTTTCTGCCTCTTGCTCCGACAGACCGTTAGTAGAGTCTTGTCCCGAATGCGTGGTAGGTGTCAGAGCACAGAACGCTCCTGCGGGGAAGAAAGGGGTGGGGCCGCCTCTGGTTTTCTCGTGAGCCGACGGATTTGTGGGCCCAATGGGGCGGGGTTCTCCACGTGGATTCTGGGGCCGATGCTGGCCGAAGTTGGACGTGCGTTGCTGGGGAGTGGGGGGGCCTTTTGGAGTTTTGTGCCTGTACGCCTCCTCTTTGTTTTTCTCCTGCCTATGGTGATGTGGGTGAGAGGGGGGGGTTGGCAAACTCATCCTTGTGGGCCAACATATATCGATCGGCGGCCACGATAACCTCGTTTAGTCCCTCTAAACCCCATTCGGCTAAGAACGTTTTAACGGTTCTGGGCATGAGGGACTGTAACTGCTCTGAAAGAATCAGATCAATTAAGCCTTCATATGTCCTATCCTGATTTGCTAATTCAATCCATTTGTTAAGGTATTTCCTTAGCCTGTCTACCAGCTCTCTGATTGACTCCCCCTCTTCTAGTCTGGCTGACCTGAACATACTCTGAAACGCCCGTGCGTTTAACTCAAATTTGTTAAGCAGGGCATTTTTTAGTTGTATATATGGGTCCTGATCGGAGGGGCTTAGTTTAGCGTAGACCTCGTAGGTGTCTCCCCTGAGGGTGTGTACTAGGTTCCTGCACCATGACTCGCGAGGCACGTCGTGGTACGCCATAGCCTCCTCAAAACGTGTGAGGTAGGTATCGAATTGTTCTTGATTTGGTAAGAAGGTGTCAGTCCAGACGGGCACATGGCGCCCGTTTGCAAAACCGCTATGAAGGGAGCCGGGTGGGGAAAGGGGTGGGTCGTCTAATTGCCTGTTTCTACCTGCAATTTCAGCTAGTCTAATCTCTTTGTCGGTCTCTAGTTTTTTTATTTCTAGCTCTGCCTGTCTGGTTTCTCTCTCCCTCTCTAGCTCTGCCTGTCTAGTTTTCTCTCTATCTTCTAGTTCTAATTCTAATTTCTTCAAGTCGTCCTGTCGACGTTTTCCCTCTATCTCTAATTCTAGTTCCTTATCCCTTCTCTCTCGCTCTAGTTCCCTATCCCTTCTCTCTAACTGCTCTTGGACGTATTTATACACCTCGTCCCCTTGGAGATTCAGTGCTATCGCTTCTTCCCTAATGGCCTTACGAAAGTTAACCAGCTCTGCCATGGTATGCTGTGGCGCTAAATGGCTCCTAACCTAAACTGTCCCTTAATCCAGACAAAAAGCGGTACTCACCAGGTTTATTTCTCAGTCTTCCACACACTCGCACTCTTGTCCCTCGTTGCGTTGTCGACTGGGGTGACAGCACTGGTCTCGTTGATTGGTGTTGATGGTGGAGCGGCCTATAGCGCACTGGTTAATCAGAGTGAATAGAAGTTCAAGTGCTAATGAATGTTATTGTTTATTTTTGCGCTAGGCACTAGCGACACAGGGGCGTGTCTGGTACACTGGTAATCTGGAACGCTGGAACAAAGCGTCTTGTAGCGGCTAAGGGCGAGCGTTGCCCCGTCGCTAGCTTTTGCTAGCGATGTACGGTAGCCAGGCACTGGAACACTGGAACAGTTAGCAGAATAGTCTACTGGAGCAGGCGACACCAAGTGTCGGAGCTGTGATGGCGCAGGAGCAGGTGACGGAAACGTCGGAGTGGTGGTAGCGCAGGAGCAGGTGACGGAACGTCAGAGCGGTGATGGCGCAGGAGCGGGTGACCGATTTGTCAGGTCTATGGTCGCGCAGGAGCAGGTGACCAAGTGTCAGAGCTGTAATGGCGAAAGAGCAGATGATATCGAGTGTCGAATTCTGTACTGTGGTAGCGGTGTCCTGTTGGAATTTCAGCAAACGGAGTGAGCCCCCATCTAAGGGTGCCAAGTTCAATGTGATGACAATAGGCCCAGGCCTGCAGTGTGTTTGCAGAGTTTCGGATCCCGGCGAGGTCCTCAGGTGTAGCGTGGCGGGCACTCTACGTGGTTATTTGGCTCGAGTAGAGGCTGATTATTATGATGTCACAGTGAAGTTTGGGCCTTAGAATTATTTATATTTTAGTCCGTTATCCCGCTTGGCTGGCGGGTGCTGTAAGCCTATTGAATAGAGTAATTTTTACTACTATATGACACGAGTGCTAGTATATGAGCAGACACAAGAACAATGATTGATTCAATGCTGGGATGAGTTTCAAATCCTGTTTATTTAGGCATAAACGATAGATAGCAGAAGTTAATCCATAACACAAATTTTACAGTGTAAACAGTATATATATTTGGATCGACCGAAGACTGGACTGTTTCGTTCCGAGTCTAAGGCCCCAATACCCGTTTCTTATTTCTATCTTAAACCAAGACGTGCCCTCTGTGGGGGTAGGGGCAAGGGAAGGGGGGAGAAGAGGGCGGTCGGGGGAGGGATACAAAAGCTCTTTGATAACATACATCCAGACGAGGGCTGTTGCGTATGTGTCAGTTTACGGGGGAAGAGTTTCCCTGGCCACCTGGGCCGACTGCAATAGATTTCGCGTGTAGACGCAATTTGCTTATCTTGACCAGTGGTCAGTGGCCGAGAGGGGGATCAAAGGGAGGGCTTGACGAGGGTGGGGGGGGGGGGTTTAGACTGTACATACAAGGGCTTGGCGAGGGTGGGGGGGGTGTTTAGACTGTACATACAAGGGGAGTGTAAACATGTTAAATATATATAAGGGCAGATAACTAAGCTTGTATAATAATATAAGGAATATATATATATATATATTGATGCATGTACACAGTTATAGAAGAGAGTAAGTACATTCATATACACAAAATAAAGATACAAGATACAAATACAGTCACACATTCTTCATTCATTGGTGAGCACCGCAATGAGCCAGGATTAATTGTAGTTTATAGGTTGGAGCCATAGTGAATAAGTGCCATGGCACCAGGCTGAGCGCTGGCGCTTCTCGTGAGTTTACCACAATAATAATGTAATCTAAATCAGGGGTCGGCAACCAAAGACACGAGTGCCAAACTTGGGCGATTTCAATGACACGCGAGAGACCTCCAAGAGCTGTTTTTTATTGATAAAAACAACAACATTTTCCGGTTCTGAATGAAGAAAACTGACAGTTGAAGCTGATGTTTCTGAATGAGGAAAACTGACTGTTGAAGCCGATGTTTCTGAATGAGGAAAACTGACTGTTGAAGCCGATGTTTCTGAATGAGGAAAACTGACTGTTGAAGCCGATGTTTCTGACACATTGCAGTGAGTTGAACTTGCATTTACATTTGCACTAGAATGGATTTGCATTGAAATTGGACATATCTTGCCCTAAAAACAATTTCAAAATACTTAACTACATGTACATCCCTATGTTAAAGAATATATTAAGATAGATAGTTAGGCTTTTTCAGAAGTACATCGAAGCACTCAAAGCGGAGTTTTGTAATCAAAGGCAAAACTTTCAAATCAGACTAATCATTTTTTTATACCACACTAAGCCTAACTGGTTGGATATTACTACAACCTTCTTAGATGTATATCTTTTTTTAAGTGAAGGAATATTGCCGATTTTAAAATGAAGCAAGTTGAATTTTAAACATTTAAAAATGGGCATCCAAATTTGCCCATTTGCGGAAAAAAATCTGGGAGGGAGCTGCGTAGGAAAATCATTTGCTATTCTCAACTGTATTCGCTCTTTTACTTTCAGCTTTTGGTTCAACTTAAACTTGTGAACAGATTTTACCGCACATGAAAGCTGTTTTAAACATACAAAGAGGTCACTTACAATTGACCTTTAACTAATTCATACAGATTAATTACATTTAAAAGAGTTTTTATTCTCAACTTCTTGAATTAAAGATAAAGAGACCTATACGTAATTCTAAAATACATTTCAGTAACTATTAATGTGTAAAATATAAACTCCTTAAATGGACAAACAAATAATGTTTAAATACAACTGTTTAACGTAAATTATTTTAATCCTCTAATAATTAGATCTTGTTATGTATACCATAATGTAAAATTTATGTAAAGAAATAATAATCAGTCAATAATATTTGTAATATTACAAAACAGAACTTGTTTGACATCACTATTGAATCAAATGTGGAAACATTTTTTTTATTAAAGGGAGATAATTAACCCGTTTTATTTGAGCTAATATTTCTAATGTTTTTTTCTTTTATAAAAAAAATAAATGGCTTACAATTTATAACTTTGAAATGATCAAACTGTAAAAAGGATTGGAAAATAATATAAATAGTATATGACTAATAAATGAATTTATATGTATATTTTCAAACATTACATTAACTACCCAGTTTGTATGATTATTATGTATCTATTCCACTTATGGATGCTACAAATCCATTGAGAATGCATGCAACGCTTTATATAATATTATTATTATTTGGGGAAAAAAAATAATAATATTAACACCCAAATACATCACAATTTTTTTTATAACTGGATGAATCCACGCTACCAGACAAGCAAGCCTTACTTTTAGCTTACGATTTTTTGAGTATAGGGATCGGTCGGCGGCAGGGATAGAACCCGCCACGTGTCCCTTGACAGTCCGAACACCATACTTGCCTAATACTGACCCCTACTTCTTCGAAAAGTCATTGCGATTCCTATTTCTTATTAGTATAATAATATGTAGACCTACTGTTGAGGGATATCAGATATTTAGCAGCACTTGAATTTACATCACATTTCATCCAAAAACAAATCCATTCAAATAGCTCAGGTTTTCAAAATATATCAGGTACGTTTGTACCGCCCACCTGCCATTCACCGCCCCCCCCCCCTACAGCTTAAAACAATCTATCTAATCTGACTATATGTCTGTCTGTCTATCTACCCATCTATCTATATATCAGTAAATCATCTCTCATATATTTCTTCGGATATCACTTGGAATCTTGGTAGCTTGGATTCACCTCCCACTACAGCTTCGCCATAGCCCTAGCTTCGACACCTTCTGAAGCCGACTGAAGACTCGCCTATTTCGTTATCAATATTTGAGTATACATATTTTCATTTCCCTCTGTTGTTCGTTGGCTGTAATATGTAACTGTCGTTTCAGCGCATAGAACTGTTATCAACGGGATATGCGCCATATAAGCATTATTATTATTATTATTGTATATACATAGATATAGTGGTTTTTTTTTTTTGTTTTGGTTTTTCAAAGAACGATTGTTTAATATATAGACATACAATTCGATGATTGTAATAGCATTTTGTATATTACAATTAAATGGAGAGGTCCTGCAAAGAGCAGGGTGTCAAGACATTCGCATTTTTTAAAATAACAGACGACTCAGCTGGCTAGGTCATGTACACAGAATGCCACAGGGTCGACTCCCACAGGACATCCTTTACGGAAGGTTAGTTAAATGGCAGAGATCTGCTGGACGTCCAAAACTGAGATATGCGGATGTCTGCAGACGAGACGTGGAACGACTCCATATTGACAGCAACAGTTGGGAGGACAGAATAGTCCCACCTGGATGGCAGGGATCAAGGAAGGTTCCCCGCTTGTAGGAGAAGATCACACAAGGCACAAGAAGGTGGAGGAAATTGTGGTCTCCCCTTCGTAGTATTCATCTTCATCAATGTGACCGTGCCTGTATTTTCAGGATTGCCCTCTTCAACCACACAAGGGTATGCAAGGGGAAAAAATCGTCTTGCGAAACGTAAAATGTCACAGACATCACAATAACTCATCCAATGACCATTTAAACTTTGAAATAAAATAACCAAACACTTAGCTTTATGAAATCTTCTGTCTACTTAAGATTAGCAAGTTCCATTGTTTTGTTTTAGCGTTCCTTATAATGAATGTATTATGTTGTATTGACCACTTCTGTGTGTTTGTTTCCTTCCCCAGAAACGTACTCTGAAGCCGTGAAAATTCTCAAAGGTGAATATGTTATAGCCGCCATTGAAGAACACAAGATGGACGTGGCTCTGATCTTTTGTAGAACTAAGCTGGATTGTGACAATTTGGAGAAATACCTGGGAGACAGAGGTCGAGGTATGTACCGCTGGTGTTTCAGACTTCACTTTATCAACTTAAGGCTCTCTGTTAGTTCATCAATTTAGTGTAGAGATATGTACTGGTGTTTAAGTGTTGACTTTATAACCTTCGGCCCATTGCTGTCTGTTAGTTCATCAATTTAGTTTTTGAATAAGAAGTTGTGTATTTCCTGAAATCTAAGTTTAAAAAAAAATGTCCCATGCCTCGAGTTATTGATTGACAAATGGATAATTATGTTTTCTGTCACAGTTGTCGTTTCCGTCTTGGTACGTTTAGGCTATACGGAGGAGGCGGGGGAGGGGGTGGGAATTAATTAATTTCACGGAGAAAGCTGAATATTATGTAAGTGTTTAATGGTCATGTGTAAGTGTTCAATGCTGATGTTTAAGTGTTCAATTTTGATGTGTAAGTGTTCAATTTTGATGTTTAAGTGTTCAATTTGGATGTTTAAGTGTTCAATTTTGATGTGTAAGTGTTCAATTTTGATGTTTAAGTGTTCAATTTTGATGTTTAAGTGTTCAATTTTGATGTTTAAGTGTTCAATTTTGATGTTTAAGTGTTCAATGTTGATGTTTAAAGCCAATTAATCAGAAATTTAGAATTTCGTTTTCATTTATAACCAATTGATTGCCCATTGGCCTTGAATAAGTGGGTTTTGAATGTCAGACACAGAAAGGATACGTTTAAAAAAAATACCATTGTATTGACAAGTCGTTCATTTAGTCAAATACTAATTGGAAATTCTGACAAGCTTTTAGTGGTTAATTTACATTCAAGGTTCGCCTTATGTTTCGTAGCCAGTGTAATGAAGTCTTTAATATGGCATTAGGTAGGCTGAGTTTATATTGTAGATCTTACATAGTATCTGATTTACAATGCCATCCTATATCATGTGTAGTCATAGAGACTTGAACAAACTCCATCCACAATACTAACCTATAGGATTATTATGTGGATTTGGATGGTAGGGATTTTTGTATAGTTTTTTTTTTAATGTTTAGTGGCATGACTTATTGTATGTCTTTTTTTTTTCAATTGAATAATTCATTGTCAAGCGTCTTTAAGGCTTGCTGATGAGTTACCTTTATAGAAAGTATTGTACTAAACAGCCTTACATTAGATTGTGTACAATTTTGTATATTGTCACATTCTATACGGCATGTCTATAGAAGATTTGGAATAGCGTATGCTAGGGCTAGGCATCCTTTTGATAAATAGTATGCCAAAGTGGGATTTTTAATTCATTCAGCGTACCAACAGCCAAATAAGTCAACCTACACCACCAATGTAGAAAAATACTTGAATTACATTTTTGTGGGTATTTGTGGCGTTTTGGGGAGAAGATTAACGTCACACTCAACTAAGAAAGGTCTTAGATGTAATCCGCTCTTATAAGATACTATAATCATATATCATCTGTACGTACAAACCACTGACATTAAATGCCACTATTGCATGTCTGATTGGAGTAAGAATGTGTCTTTCCTTTCTATCCCCTATATTATTTAACATTAAAGTATTTAGCTTGCATTGAATTTTATTTACATATATGTATACGTTCTGCATGCTTATCAGTATATTACTTATTGTTATACGATTAGTCATTGATATTAGTTCCCATTCATGTATATTATAAATGTTGTAGCACGTGTGTGTTCCTCCCCCCCTCCCCGCCCCATGCCCTCGGAACAAGGCCAGGGTCATACCTGACGCAACCAAGCTAAGCCCCCCCCCCCCCACCCCACAGTCTCTTCGACCAGATCACAGGAAATTCACATCTCAATGACGGTTCTTCCCCTGGTCAGAGAATAGGGAACTTGGAATCTTTGATGCAGGACCCCGACGGACAAGAGAGAAAACTCTGACCAACAACACAGGGCCTTTGAAGTTTCCCTACCGCCGCGTCTTCCCCCCCCCCCCCGCACCCCTCCCCACTACCGTTTGGTACTTATTTTCACATGCCAATCAATCAAATGTTGAATTGAAGAGACATGTTGACCAATCGGATACGCTATCTACGGGTCAATCTTACCCTTGCCCCTCCCCCCTCATTACATTCACGTGGGGAGTTGCAACCTAACTTGTTGTTTAACATGTAATGTAAATGTAAGTTAGTTTTAGGTCAGTCTGGCTTAAGGAGTCTCGAGGGTTGGATGCCCCGAGCTCCAATAGCACCAAGCGGTGCTATAGTCTGTTGTAGAGTCCTTGTTAGGACTATCTGCTACATATAGTTTAAGCCTATGATTAAATGTACACTCTTTATCACTTGTATTTGGATTGTATGAATTATGTGCTCATGTCATTAATGATTGAATACGGACTTTCACGTGAATAAAATATTCGTTGTTACAATACGCCTTGCTTATCGATTGATAGAATACCTGTTTGTGTGACGTCCAGTGACAGTGTCAATTAGTCAACAGTTTAACTCAACCTACGTATTAACGAGCCAAAACGAAACCTGGATATAAATTTGTCTTAGAATCACCTAGGAATCATCTGCACTTCGGGACCACATACCACCTAGAAAACCTGCCTAAATCACCCCTCCCCATCACCCTGTGTACCTGCTGAGTTATCCACTAAGTCTGCACTGATAGCCTAGGCTAATTGCAGGCTCGGTGACAGAATCTTAGACCAGCACGCCACACCTGTGGGCTCGTGCCGGAATTAGTTTCGCTTGACGTACATGGATAAGTACTCACGCTCAACATTGAACTCTGTGCTATGATATTCTTCACGTGATGAAAGACTGGGGGCTTAAGGTTTCATCAGGTGAGCGAACTGTGTTATTTGACTCCACTGCAAACACTCATCTATCATCGTAGAATTATACGTCAACTCTTGTTTCTGCCAATGCTATACGCTTGAAATATATCGCCTTGCCTGTTCGGATTATTTGCTGTATTACGTTTATTTGTCGGCTTCACGCCACAATAACAAAATCGCCACTCGTGTTTGGATAAGCTGCTGTCAAATGTTATATGTCGGCCAGAGCGCCACCAATAACAACGTCGCTTCATGCTCGGATTAGCTCCTGTACAACTCTGTACACTGTATATGTTTGCCGAATGCCGATAGTCAATAGGCATATCGCCATTTCTGCTTTGGATTAGCTCATGCGTAACGAAATTATTTGCCAGATCGCATAACTATGTCCGCCAAATACTGTGAAACAGTACCCGCCCTGAGAAACACTGGAAAATATTCGCGCCCACCGGGCCGCAATCTTCAACATTGCATAATATATTCGCCATTATGCTACACTGCTATAATTCTTGGATTACTTACAGCCACGTTCGCACTGGATTAAACTGTCATGTGCAGTACGTTCCTGGAAGCTGACATTATTGCCTTTAGATTGGAGTATATTAACTGTTATCGGATTACCATGTGTAAATATTAACTTTTGATGAACTGTGTTCCTTACACAACGCGTTGGATAATAAATGTGTTAGATTTAAAGACTGCCTACGGGCCAATTGACTGTTCTCAAGCGCTACACGGCCGATGTCATCCGCTGTCATCTGATGTGCCAGACCCACTCTGACGTCAAGACTCAAGATCCGCGGTCTAGCGTGAAAGAGAATGAATGTGTTTAGATAAAACGGTGAGTGGCATATATGTAGTGGTCAAATGTACGTACAGAGATATTATTGGTAGCGAATTAAATAATTGCTTCTTTACCGATTTTACACATTTATAAAACGGGAATTGAGAAAGTAGAACGATTTAATCTTTACTGTAGCCAAAGTAATGTACGCCCACTGCCAGCCCCCCTTTCCGTCGCTGCTTAAACACTGTTAAACAAGGAGAAATGTGTTGCTTGAGAAAAGAAGAGAAGCGAATAGTGTAACAATTAAAGTGAAGCTATGTCCGTGTTTTAGCTCTAGGGCCCAATAATTGCAAACGAACGACAACATTGATACAATTTCCTGGCCTATCGCGCCAGAGGTGACTTGACTACCGCCTTACTCCGCCCCCCCCCCCACTAGAAGTCACTCGCGCGTGAGAAATCAGAATCCACGTGATCAGAAACACTAGTGTTTAGGCTTGTGTTGGGGTCAGCTGCACGCGCCCACACAACGCCCGCCGCCGCCCCCCCCCTGAAGAACGATCACTAGACCAGTAATGCATGTACCTACGTTAAGCAAAGGAACCCGCGCCCCACCCTCTATGACTCCGTCATAGATCCCCTCATATTTACGTTGCGATCCCAGATCCCCTCACCTGTCCGCTTTAGCGCGAGTCAGGGAGTGAACTGGTGGACCTGATAGTTCGATCAACAATTCGATCCCTATCAACCAGTTCTGGCATCCCGTCACGGAATTCCTCCAGATTCCGTAGAAACTACTGCCGAGGTCAATTAAGTGAATCCCGCATTTATAGCACATAGAAAGCATGAAATAAATAGATTTCTTAGCTAGTGCCTATCAATATATGAAAAGTAAGGACCTAAGACAGTCACCGACAAACGATAAAATGAATAAACCGTGTCAATAGCTCGCAAATAAATGGGACGAACCTAGACTAAGCATTATGCCGGAATAGATTTAAAGTACTGTAAGAAACGCTAAAGCATGCTTTTCTCCTCCGCCCTCAAGAGAAAACGTAAAAATTCGCCCGTCACCCCTTACCGCCTTGTCTCGACCTCCCCCCCCCCCTCTTCCCCATAGCGACGACCACCCGCTTCGCTTCGATGGTCCAGAACTCTCATAGTGTAAATAGTAAGTGCAGTAGGCCTACCTCTAATGGGTCAAAACTTTCATTATATGAAAGCTTTAAAACATGGCGGGGCAGGTGTGGCGTTTTGGGGAGAAGATTAACGTCACACTCAACTAAGAAAGGTCTTAGATGTAATCCGCTCTTATAAGATACTATAATCATATATCATCTGTACGTACAAACCACTGACATTAAATGCCACTATTGCATGTCTGATTGGAGTAAGAATGTGTCTTTCCTTTCTATCCCCTATATTATTTAACATTAAAGTATTTAGCTTGCATTGAATTTTATTTACATATATGTATACGTTCTGCATGCTTATCAGTATATTACTTATTGTTATACGATTAGTCATTGATATTAGTTCCCATTCATGTATATTATAAATGTTGTAGCACGTGTGTGTTCCTCCCCCCCTCCCCGCCCCATGCCCTCGGAACAAGGCCAGGGTCATACCTGACGCAACCAAGCTAAGCCCCCCCCCCCCACCCCACAGTCTCTTCGACCAGATCACAGGAAATTCACATCTCAATGACGGTTCTTCCCCTGGTCAGAGAATAGGGAACTTGGAATCTTTGATGCAGGACCCCGACGGACAAGAGAGAAAACTCTGACCAACAACACAGGGCCTTTGAAGTTTCCCTACCGCCGCGTCTTCCCCCCCCCCCCCCGCACCCCTCCCCACTACCGTTTGGTACTTATTTTCACATGCCAATCAATCAAATGTTGAATTGAAGAGACATGTTGACCAATCGGATACGCTATCTACGGGTCAATCTTACCCTTGCCCCTCCCCCCTCATTACATTCACGTGGGGAGTTGCAACCTAACTTGTTGTTTAACATGTAATGTAAATGTAAGTTAGTTTTAGGTCAGTCTGGCTTAAGGAGTCTCGAGGGTTGGATGCCCCGAGCTCCAATAGCACCAAGCGGTGCTATAGTCTGTTGTAGAGTCCTTGTTAGGACTATCTGCTACATATAGTTTAAGCCTATGATTAAATGTACACTCTTTATCACTTGTATTTGGATTGTATGAATTATGTGCTCATGTCATTAATGATTGAATACGGACTTTCACGTGAATAAAATATTCGTTGTTACAATACGCCTTGCTTATCGATTGATAGAATACCTGTTTGTGTGACGTCCAGTGACAGTGTCAATTAGTCAACAGTTTAACTCAACCTACGTATTAACGAGCCAAAACGAAACCTGGATATAAATTTGTCTTAGAATCACCTAGGAATCATCTGCACTTCCGGACCACATACCACCTAGAAAACCTGCCTAAATCACCCCTCCCCATCACCCTGTGTACCTGCTGAGTTATCCACTAAGTCTGCACTGATAGCCTAGGCTAATTGCAGGCTCGGTGACAGAATCTTAGACCAGCACGCCACAGTATTGAAAATCATTCTGCGTGGTAAATCTGGCAATCGTTCCGTAGTTTGCCGACCCCTGGAGTGTATGCTGTAATTGATGGATTGATTATATGTTTAGTTTGAACATTTTAATACAAACTTTACCCTTAAAGTAATTGTAGAAGTTAAACGTTTTTTTCTTCTCATAGCTCTCCAGTGTAATAAAAAAAAGGTTTGACAAAAGTCTGTCAGGACTAACATTTTACACGAGTTAATAAAGTCTGGATTTAAAGACCGATTGTTCTATCTGTGGGAGAGAACATTCAAATGTCCTAGTTCGATGATTGAGTGCTGAAGTCAGTGGGAGTAACTCCCACACAACAAGCTTCCACCAAATGGGCTCTTGATCTTTGCAGTTGTTTGCACGGTGGTGAGGTTATGGTATGATGAAAGGGGGGCAGTGGTTTCCTTCAGCGCTGATCGATAACGAGATAACGAATAGTCCCATTCCTTGTGCCACACACTTCTCCATGATCTCTCGACTTTGTTTTCTAATTAATTCTCAATGTAGCTCCTTTCTCTAGCCTATCTTGATATCTTCAATATTAAATACAGGCCTCTAGCCTTCCTTGATATCTTCAATATTAAATACAGGCCTCTAGCCTATCTTGATATCTTCAATATTAAATACAGGCCTCTAGCCTATCTTGATATCTTCAATATTAAATACAGGCCTCTAGCCTATCTTGATATCTTCAATATTAAATACAGGCCTCTAGCCTATCTTGATATCTTCAATATTAAATACAGGCCTTTAGCCTATCTTGATATCTTCAATATTAAATACAGGCCTCTAGCCTATCTTGATATCTTCAATATTAAATACAGGCCTCTAGCCTATCTTGATATCTTCAATATTAAATACAGGCCTCTAGCCTATCTTGATATCTTCAATATTAAATACAGGCCTCTAGCCTTTCTTGATATCTTCAATATTAAATACAGACCTCTAGCCTATCTTGATATCTTCAATATTAAATACAGGCCTCTAGCCTATCTTGATATCTTCAATATTAAATACAGGTCTCTAGCCTATCTTGATATCTTCAATATTAAATACTGGCCTCTAGCCTATCTTGATATCTTCAATATTAAATACAGGCCTCTAGCCTTTCTTGATATCTTCAATATTAAATACAGGCCTCTAGCCTATCTTGATATCTTCAATATTAAATACAGGCCTCTAGCCTATCTTGATATCTTCAATATTAAATACAGGCCTCTAGCCTATCTTGATATCTTCAATATTAAATACAGGCCTCTAGCCTATCTTGATATCTTCAATATTAAATACAGGCCTTCCCGAGGCTAGATAACTGCAAACTTAGTCAAGTAAAATTTTTAACTGATTATTGAAGTACAGATTATGGAATTACTAAATATAAAGTAGGGTGTATTTCTATAATAAAGATGAGCTTTTAATGAGTGCACACATTTTCTCACTTACGTTAACTTGTGAGATGAGTAAATTATGGTATAAGTTATTTGGAATTTTCTCATTTTCTGTCAATGATTGTAGTCTTATCACATAGTACAAAGCATGACTTCTGCACATAGGGGATTCTACACTCATCATTCAGAATGATCATCTCAAGTGTCTTTCATGTTCATTAAAGTAACTTTACGTGTTCAACTCAGTTTGGTATTGATCAAACGTGTATGGTATCCATAATCTGACAAACATCTTCTATATAAGAAACTGTTCTTTTCCTATTTAATTGATACATTTAAAAACACATTTTAATAAGTTGTGTAAGTATCACGGTTATAAAATGATAGATACTAGTCAATTTGTATACACATGAAATTCGAGAATACCTGTCGTTGTTTCTGGTTTAAAGTCATGATTTACATGTCGTTGTTTCTGGTTTAAAGTCATGATTTACATGTCATTGTTTCTGGTTTAAA
This sequence comes from Anisus vortex, assembly GCA_949126835.1. Taxonomy (NCBI): domain Eukaryota; kingdom Metazoa; phylum Mollusca; class Gastropoda; family Planorbidae; genus Anisus; species Anisus vortex. Next base: position 42,518,438 of record OX421499.1, on the reverse strand, counting down.
GTCATGATTTACATTTCATTGTTTCTGGTTTAAAGTCATGGTTTACGTGTCATTGTTTCTGGTTTAAAGTCATGATTTACATTTCATTGTTTCTGGTTTAAAGTCATGATTTACATTTCATTGTTTCTGGTTTAAAGTCATGATTTATATTTCATAGTTTCTGGTTTAAAGTCATGGTTTATATTTCATTGTTTCTGGTTTAAAGTCATGATTTACATTTCATTGTTTCTGGTTTAAAGGCATGGTTTACATTTCATTGTTTCTGTTTTAAAGTCATGGTTTACATTTCATTGTTTCTGGTTTAAAGTCATGATTTATATTTCATTGTTTCTGGTTTAAAGTCATGGTTTATATTTCATTGTTTCTGGTTTAAAGTCATGATTTACATTTCATTGTTTCTGGTTTAAAGGCATGGTTTACATTTCATTGTTTCTGTTTTAAAGTCATGGTTTACATTTCATTGTTTCTGGTTTAAAGTCATGATTTACATTTCATTGTTTCTGGTTTAAAGTCATGGTTTACATTTCATTGTTTCTGGTTTAAAGTCATGATTTACATTTCATTGTTTCTGGTTTAAAGTCATGGTTTACATTTCATTGTTTCTGGTTTAAAGTCATGATTTACATTTCATTGTTTCTGGTTTAAAGTCATGGTTTACGTGTCATTGTTTCTGGTTTAAAGTCATGGTTTACGTGTCATTGTTTCTGGTTTAAAGTCATGGTTTACGTGTCATTGTTTCTGGTTTAAAGTCATGGTTTACGTGCCATTGTTTCTGGTTTAAAGTCATGGTTTACGTGTCATTGTTTCTGGTTTAAAGTCATGGTTTACGTTTCATTGTTTCTGGTTTAAAGTCATGGTTTACGTGTCATTGTTTCTGGTTTAAAGTCATGGTTTACATTGTGAAACTTCATTGCTGGTTTGAGAATCCCTGAAGTGGATCGATGACTTAACCTTTTGTGATCCCTTCTCGAGCTTTGCTAACTTGGTCCAGGAGTGAAGGCTAAACGCCCCCCCCCCCCTTCTCCACCTCCGGGGGCCACTTTTGCGGCGTGCTTATAAAAAATCAACAAAGCAAGTTGTTGGTCTTAGATCACGTGGTCTTAGAGACGCATTGATTCCCTTCCCGTGACACGTCTCTTATTACATCACTTGTGCACGTTACTGGGTCCTTGTTATAGCCTAGTCTCACACCGAACCCTTCAATATTCTCCGGAAATTGATCTAGCATCGGTCATTCCCTCATTCTATGCAGTGAATCGGTAGGTCACCTGTCCGGGCACTAGGTCAATTAGTCTTCTGTCAGATACTACAATTATAACATTCTTGAAGATTTATTTGCTGTCATATTGACCATCAAAGACGCTCTTTTATCGAATTATCCTTAAATAAATTTTTTTTGTGACCTATTAGTAATTAGTGTAAAAGTATTTGTGCCCTGACGTGACATCGTAATTTATATCAATGTAAAGTCTAATGTACGGACTTGCACAGTGTTTCACTTGACTTCAAGACTGGGCGGCGGCCTAGGGCGCAAAATTTTGGGGGGGGTGCATAATTGGGGAATTTTTTATTATTTTGGGGATTTAAAAAAAACAACTAAATTTAAGTTTAGTACTTCTGCGCGCTACTAGAACACGCAGGCGAATTGCTAAGTAATGAATGATGCGCGCTACTAGAACATGCAGGCGAATTGCTAAGTAATGAATGATGCGCGCTACTAGAACATGCAGGCGAATTGCTAAGTAATGAATGATGCGCGCTACTAGAACATGCAGGCGAATTGCTAAGTAATGAATGATGCGCGCTACTAGAACATGCAGGCGAATTGCTAAGTAATGAATGATGCGCGCTACTAGAACATGCAGGCGAATTGCTAAGTAATGAATGATGCGCGCTACTAGAACATGCAGGCGAATCGCTAAGTAATGAATGAGTAACGGTATTTTACTGTCTTGTAAAATAGGAAAGTATGCCCTAACACTACTCAGTTTCTCCCCGTCGAAGGCACTTCAATGAGGGCGCAGAATTTGTTTTCGCCTAGGGCGCCAAAAACCCTAGAGCCGGTACTGCTAACTATTTTTGACTTAGTGCAGTTTTCAATACTTAATTAGTTTGAGCAGCTCAACCTCAGCCTAAATACACGGTTGTTATCTGAAATTAGTTTGTGTGTGAATGTGCGAAGTAATTAAGAAAAGAAATGAGCTTCAGGCTTCATGGTGTCCCAGCGGGCACACCACGTCGTATCGGCGAGGATTCAACGTCGACACCACGATAATTCGTGGTTTCCACGTTGTTTCTACGTCGATACGACGTGGTGTGCCTGCTGGGCGTGTCGCTGTTTACCCTTGGTACTGGGTGAAGATAATAGCTTGGCAGTTGTATTGACTAATATTTACCTACTCTCATTGTCCTCCAGGTAAATATTCCTGTGTCTGTCTTCATGCTGACAGAAAACCACAAGAAAGGAAAGAAAATCTGGAGAAATTCAAGGTCAGTTTTAACATCTAGGTAGAAAGTAGAAACTATTGGCCGTGAACACAATGCTATTTATACCTGCAAAGGTTTATTCAATGTCATAATGGACATATTGACTACAAACCTGAAAGTTAGGGAAAGAACATTTGTATACAATGCTATTAGAGTTAATGAAGCATATAATCCTGGTGTGGGATGTTACATTTACTTTTTACTACTAAGAATTTATTACTTTATGCCTGGAGCCTTGTTTAATACAAATAGTATATTGTGTGGTGTTTAAATGGTACAATGTAACAGTATTATGATAAACAGACTATTATATGTGTTTGTGTTCAAGTGAACATGATGCTCATAATGAGCTCAATTGGTGTACCTCATTGATTAGTAGAAATAAAATGGCAGGGCAAATAGAATAGTGTTGGGAATAGACTAGAATTAGAGAAATAATACTGGATTCTTATGTATGAACACAAATGTTTCTATAGAGGTAATATGAACAAAAAACTCACACAAATGAATGAATTTAAAAGAAATAACAATTTTTTAAAAAAATTAAAGTATTAACAATTTAGAGATAATCTTCAGTTGAGAAAATGGTAGATGCAAAGAGTTGTTTTCCACCTGTAGATATGACTGCAGGGCCCATATCTTAACTCACAGACATCCCCATCCCCGCAGTATGAGCAGTACAATCATTGTGTAATTCCTTGCCCATGAGATGCACAGCTTTCATTGGACGGTTGGTCGGATACAGCGATCAGTTTACAGGGGACGGGGGCATTTGTTACTGGGTGAATAGCGTAGGAGAAATATGCTTACTTACACACATTGGTCTTATGTTTCATCGAAGGCCCAGTTTGAATTACCGTATAAACTCGTGTATAAGTCGCACTTTTTTTTTAAAGATCTAAAGTAGGGGTGCGACTTATCCACCGGTGCGACTTTTACGCGAGTATATACGGTAATCATCATAGACAAAAGTTAAATAGAAATAGAGAAATTTATTGATTGTAAAGTTGATCTCAAGTACAGTTGAAATTAATCTGACATTCTTGTCTTTCCTTCAGACTCTTAATGTTTTCATCATTTTGTTTCAGAGACGCCAAGTAAAGTTTCTTATTTGCACCGATGTGGCTGCTAGAGGATTGGATATCTCTGGATTGCCTTACGGTCAGTAAGGAAGGGTTTATCGGGTTTAATGTAATCAGTGTCTTAATACCATTATAGCCAGCGACTGATTGAGACAATGGTTGATTTTTCCGTACAGTGGATTTTCTTCTCACCTGAGGGCATTAAAAAAATTAGGTTTCAAATCTTTTTCTTTTTTTTAAAATTTATTCTAGGAGCATCTACAAACATTAATAAAGCTAGTGAACTCCATTGATTGAAAAAACTGCTGGAATGTCTTGTTGTAGAGTTAAATAAACATTAGAGGAGATTTCTCCCCACTTATTGTCCATTTAGAAAGCAGGGCTAAACACATCACACGTCAACAACATCCTTCTTAATGTGTTGAAATAGTGTACGATATTAAGAAGTAAACATTCACTCTTAACGAAAATAGTTTGAATGGATGGGAAAGAAATTTTTTTCAAGTTGTGCCTATGTATAATTATAAGATGGCAGGGGAGTGATGTTACATCTAATGCTACTAAACGTAATTGACAACATATATTTAGTACAGAATAAAGGAGTGGATTAAGTTGCATGTCATTTCGTATGAGATCAATGATTGTAAACATAGCCTACATATTCTCATGATGATCTATACCACATACTAGGATCATACACATAATGGGAGATTTTCTGGACTAAAGAAAACAAAACACAACAACATACATTCAATTGTACAAATAGGTATCCTTTTGCGTGACTTTCTTTTCTTGTCTACACAACCGCATTGGTTGAATTGGGTTGTTTCTTGTCTACACAACCGCATTGGTTGAATTGGGTTGTTTCTTGTCTACACAACCGCAATGGTTGAATTGGGTTGTTTCTTGTCTACACAACCGCAATGGTTGAATTGGGTTGTTTCTTGTCTACACAACCGCAATGGTTGAATTGGGTTGTTTCTTGTCTACACAACCGCAATGGTTGAATTGGGTTGTTTCTTGTCTACACAACCGCAATGGTTGAATTGGGTTGTTTCTTGTCTACACAACCGCAATGGTTGAATTGGGTTGTTTCTTGTCTACACAACCGCAATGGTTTAATTGGGTTGTTTCTTGTCTACACAACCGCAATGGTTGAATTGGGTTGTTTCTTGTCTACACAACCGCAATGGTTGAATTGGGTTGTTTCTTGTCTACACAACCGCAATGGTTTAATTGGGTTGTTTCTTGTCTACACAACCGCAATGGTTGAATTGGGTTGTTTCTTGTCTACACAACCGCAATGGTTTAATTGGGTTGTTTTCGTTCATTTAACACATAGGTTCTCAACGGGGTCGATATCGCCCCCGAGGGGGCGATGAGAAGCTTTAGGGGGGCGATAACATTCCCGGGGGCGATTGGGGGGCGATGAAGGGCAAGTGGGCGGTACATACGTACCTGCTATAATTTCAACAACTCAGCTATTTGAATCGATTAGTTTTTGGATGAAATATGATGTAAACGCAAGTGCTACTAAATATCTGATATCCCCCAACAGTAGGCATACATATTATTGAACAAAAAAGAATCGCAATGACTTTTCGATGAAGTAGGGGTTAGTTACGGTTAGTATTTGGCAAATATGGTATGCGGCCGTCTCGTCTTATGGTTGGTTCACCGGACTGTCGCCTTAACATCGGCTAATATTACAAATTATACTCGTTTTACCGAGATGTCTTTTAATGCATTTGAATCCTTTGTAAAGAGGTAACCACAATAGATGAGCGGTATAGATACGTAGTAATTATACGAACTGGGTAGTTATTAAAATGCTTGAAAATATTCATATAAATTCTTTAGTCATATAAAATGTTTTACAATTTTCAAATAATTTTTACAGTTCTATCAGATCATTTTAAAGTTATAAATGCAAGCCATTAAATTTTTTATAAATGAAAAACAAATTGAAATATTACCTCAAATGAAAAGGGTTTATTATCTCCCTTTAATTAACAAATATTTCCGCTAAAATTCAGTTGGGGGGCGGTGAGCGGAAAAAAAATGTAAAAGGGGGCGGTGAGCCGAAATAGGTCTAGAACCTATGAATTTAACATATTGAACATGCACTGTTCCAAGTTCCAATGTTCACACTAGACGTAGATAGGAAGTCGTGTAGGCCACGGAAGAATGGCTATCATAAGGCTTCAATTTATTTTTCTTCTTTTATTTGTATTGTTTTACAACCCTTGTTGATCGCGACAAGTTTAAATATAGCAACGCTATTCGCTCTTCTTAAATTGGATACGATGAGGCAATACTGCCCGCCTTACAGTTTATAGATTGGACAGACAGAAGTAAATTATTGTTTGTCTTGACAAGATTTCAGTTCTTATGTTGCCATCTTAAATGTAGGCAGTCATTCCTAGGAGAAACATTACAATACCAGGACAGTTAAAGATAAACATGGCTGCAATTATCTTACTGTAATACAACCCCCCGATAACAACAGGGCGTGCTGGGAATACAACAATTGAATCGTTTCCGTGACAATATTCCTTAAACGCTATTACTAACAAATTGGCTGCTGGCTATTTAGAAGTTTACCGTATATATGTGAAATAATTCAGGTCAGAAACAGTAGGCCTAATTGTTCTGTTGTTTAGAACCGGGATAAGAACGTCATAACATCTGGCATGCTTTTAAGTCTACTTCACTTCCTGGTTTAGAAAAAAGTAATTGAATGAACTTTGTTTTGCAACGGTAATGAAAAGTCTATAGATTCTCTTATCTGGAGATTGAAATGTGGTTTTGATTACGCCCCCTCTTTTCCTCCTTACCATCTCACCCAATACATTATATCTGTTGTGTAACCATCGTGGTAGATTTCTCATATCAAGCTACCGTGTTTTTCTTTGATGTAATGTTATTAGCTTGATGGAATGTATTCCCTGTCACAGATATGCTTCACGTTCTCTGTTGTTAAAAGCCATCATTCATCGCCCGACAAGTTTGGGAACACTGCTAAACCAGCTGTTAGACAAAATGATTACATTAAAACAAACGCAACAAAAAGGTAATCAAGCGATTCGAGATAAGAGAAGTTTGTTTCTGACTTTATTTATAATGTTGTAACGCCAGTGTATCGACCCGCCAGTCCCTTAGTTAATCCAGTGATAATAATGTGGGAAAAAATAGTGGCAAATACGCTTATCTTTACATTTCTCTGAAACAGGCACACGATTAAACGCACAGCCACACACATACACTTCTTGATTCAATCAAACAAAATAGTTCAGTAGGAATCGTTTGGTTTTAAAAGTCTTTGTTTAAAAAAAAACACAATAATGTTTAGTGCCTCTAGTAAATTACTCGTCGGACCAAGTTGGTCATATGGCCGGCGAAGAGGCGTTCACCAGTTTCTGTGGCGGCGGCATACTAGGGGAATGTGTGGCCAGCACAATGCCCAGCCGCCTTTACTTTAACCCAACTTATGCCAGGTACCAATCAGAGTTGGGTAGACTCAGGGACACCCTCCAGTCCCAGGCACAAATCGTAGGCCTCCACCAGAATTCGAACCCAGAACCGTCAGCATGCCTGCCGAACGCGCTGCCGCTGGGCCTGCATTGGCCCTGTAATGGCCTCTATATCTGGCCGAGTATCTTCTCCAGGGATGCCGCTAACTAAAATCAGTTCCAATATCTCGTGTATCTCCAAACATCCGCTTGGGACAAATCTATTCCGTACATCGTCAATGGCCATCACTAGCCTAGCACGATAAGCTGACCTAGATTTAAATATTCTTTTTCTTTTTCGAGACCCGGTAACTTTGATTTCACGACCCGGTACCGCGTCATGACCCGGCCTTAGTGAAACTGATGTATTGACATAGAAATAAAAAGTGTTTATTTGTTGCCTTTCTACTGTACATTCATACTGGAGCCTTAAGTCTGATCTTTCAATTGTGATTGTACTGTGCTAAAGTATGAAAACATCTTACTATCATGTAGATAATTTATACACTATATGTTAGTATCCTTTTCAGACCACTTGATCCATACGGTAAGTAAAGCGGCGTTCAGAAGTTTATGTGGCCACGCCATACAAGGGGATGTGTGGCCAGCACATTGCCCGGTCGCCTTACTTATCCCCAACTGCTTTCAAACCCTGATTAAATTCTAGCCTTCACCGGGATTCGACCACGAGACCTACGGTACGCCAGCCCAGCGCGCTGCACTAGGTGACTAAGCCTTGTATACGTGACTTTCAAAACTGAATCGGCTAATGTTTTAACTGGACCTTTTAATCCATTGCTCATTCCGTACAGTGTAATATACACCAACTAATGTGACATCTTTTTAAATTAATTGAATTCTTATGATCATCATTGTCGAGGATTGCAATTGGACATTGGTCAAGTAATGTTTTGTTTGTGTTGTATATTTTCAGTGATCAACGTCACACTGCCAGATGAGAAACAAAACTATATACATCGCATTGGACGTGTGGGTAGAGCTGAAAGGTAAGGTCTTAAACCCTCTTTGGCCCTTGTCTGTGGCTCTTGTCTGTGGCTCTTGTCTGTGGCTCTTGTCTGTGGCTCTTGTATGTGGCTCTTGTCTGTGGCTCTTGTCTGTGGCTCTTGTCTGTGGCTCTTGTCTGTGACTCTTGTCTGTGGCTCTTGTCTGTGGCTCTTGTCTGTGGCTCTTGTCTGTGGGATCTTGTCTGTGTGCTCTTTTCTTTGGCTCTTGTCTGTTGGCTCTTGTCTGTGGCTCTTGTCTTTGGCTATTGTCTATCTTACTTTAGTCTTATTGTGGTATTTCCAGATTACTTCTAGAATTTAAAAGTTCTAATGCCTTTACAGTGGTCATCAACATGATCTACGTTTTTTCTTGAAAATAATGTTGTCTACCCCACTGCTGAATAGAGTGTATGTAGTCATCCCAAATACTAGCTCAGTGTGAAACAAAATCTTGGTACAGCGTAAAGACAGATGTTAAGTCAATTGTTAAATGCAGGTGTCGGCAACCTAAGGAACGCGAGCCAGACATGGCAGGCGGAGCAATTTTCAATGGCACGCGGAAGACCCACAAAAAAATTGAGTGCAAAAGCAGGATACATTTTAGACTCTTGGCACGCTGACTGAATTAGAAATCCTACTTTGGAACTCTATTATCAAAAGTTTGCCGACCCCTGGTTAATGAATAGCTAGCGAATCTCTCTTGCTAGATAATAGTTTTCTTCTCTTATGGTTATGGGGACTTTTTCAAAATTATGTGAAGATGATTTCGTACATTTCGTAATGTATACTAGAAGCTAGATGTAATGTTTTGAAATAAATCAGCTTTCACCATTGTCCTACTTTTTATTTCCATTGTCTTTAGCAACTAACTGCAGCCATGTCTGTATTTAAATAAAACAAAGAGTTTCAGGTTTTGTCGTATTAAGTCCCTTGATCGCTGGTAAACTCCAAGCATATGTTTGTCAGTCTCCATTTCAATGATAGTCAGCTAACGGGACTAAGAAATACAGTCATTGTAAAGCACGACACAATGACTAATGATGAGATATAAAATAATATAGCATAATGAGGGAAAGGAAATATAAAATGGCCTACATATCTCTATAAGTTGTGATCCTTGTATGTCATTCAAAGAAAAAGTTCAGTTGCAATAAAATATTCTGATGCTGGTTTACAATAAGCTTATGAACAGTTTCTATGACTACGATGTCTTCAAACTAGAACTTTGTTGAATAAAGATTATTTTTTTCTAACCATATACACACAGCATATAAAATCTTAGATCTAATAATCATTTTCATTCTCATTAATAAACCATAAGGAGATCTGAGTCAAGCAATTCAATGTGTTCATTATTTATTACAATGTGATAATTGACTAGTTTCCCAGTGTTATATTTTATACATTTTCTATATACATTTTATACATTCCTTATGCTAATGTCGGCTATATGGTCTAGTGCCAACATTTTCACAAACATAGACACAATTTTTATTGACATTTTATTGAATTTAAAATTTTTATTGAATTAATTAGAGATTTATGTTCGACGTCCCTTATTATCAAGCGCTGATGTTTTTTTGATGATATGCTATCCGCATTTATACATATGGGGTGGAGTGGGGGAGCAAACTGATGGCATCTGCTTGGGCAGGCGGTGTGTGTACTCCGTCAAAGGATGGTCCTCATCGCAAGCGATGGACAAGCATCATCATCCCGTCAGACTAAAATGATTCATAGGGACGGTGAAGCAGTATTCCCCAGTTTCTGTGTCCACGGCATACTAGGTGATTGTGTGGACCAGCACTCTGCACAGCCGCCTTTACTTTACCCCAACTAAGGTCATGTACTCATCAGAAGCTGGGTAGACTCAGGGACTCCCTCGAGACCCGGTAAAAAACCCTAGCCTGCTCCAGGATTTGAACCCAGGACCCTCTGTTCGATAGTCAAACGCACTGTGCCACATAAGCAGTGTGTGTGCATGTTGCTAAAGAAGTTTTCGGATTTACTCCACCCTATAATAATATGTAGGAACTGCCGAAGGCAAATGAACTTGCCTTAAAGGAGTACCTAAGTTTAGGGTATGATACTTTTTCAGTTCCTCTATCCTCATACTACCGGTAGAGATATAGCGAAAACGTTTTAGAGCATGCTGGAGGATTTAAAAAAAAAGATTTCCCTTCGATTTGCAGTGGGTGATTGCAGGCATCGAATTGCTAAACTGTACACATTGTGCTCATTTCATGGAAGCTTATTTGTAGAAAGGCAAAACATTGCAAGCTTTTAATGGTTATAGTAATTATGTTCTTTCTTTTTCTGTATGCTGTTCAATTAAAATAAAGCAGATACGAAAAATGTCTGAATAATATCTCTACACTAAAACTACGATGAATGAAAATGGACCCACACAAATTGAAATCAGTAACCGATAATGTGAAACTACACTATATGTGGTCTTTTGAAAGACAAATATTGATGTTGTCTGTCTACAATAATCAAGTGAATAATACATTCTATCATACCAGTGAAATCATAATAAGTTAGTTGATACAAGTGGAGCAAGCCCTTACAGGTTAAAGGTCACTGGGATTGAGGACACAGTTGGTATTTTCAGTTCCAATAGGTTACACTTGAGAAATGGAGACGGGCATCATTAGAGATCACTTCACTTCTTAGATCATTAGTGTTAGTTTCTCTGTGTGTGTGTGTGTGTGTGTGCACAACTTTAGCTCAGAATGATGACATTGCATGGACACAGTGAAACATCAAGTTATCTTTATACAAAATTACCCTTTTTTTTTAAAGATGAGTCTATGGAAAAAATTCACGAGGAAAGAACAAGTAGACTGGTCATTAATATATATGTCAGTTTACATTAGCCAAGCTTGAGTCGGTCTGCATGGTCTTCAAGTTGTAAACGTATTCTGTAAAGATACCAATTGTGGCATTTAACATTTGTGTATATCTGTACTTTGTAAATGTCTTTAGTTCCTATCGCGAAGATGTCAGTTGTGGCATTTAAAATTTGTGTACATCTGTACTTTGTAAATGTCTTTAGTTCCTATCGCGAAGATGTCAGTTGTGGCATTTAACATTTTTTTGTGTACATGTGTACTTTGTAAATGTCTTTAGCACCTATCGTGAAGATGTCAGTTATGGCATTTAACATTTGTGTACATCTGTACTTTGTAAATGTCTTTAGTTCCTATCATGAAGATGTCAGTTGTGGCATTTAACATTTGTGTATATCTGTACTTTGTAAATGTCTTTAGTTCCTAACATGAAGATGTCAGTTGTGGCATTTAACATTTGTGTATATCTGTACTTTGTAAATGTCTTTAGTTCATATCGTGAAGATGTCAATTGTGGCATTTAACATTTGTGTATATCTGTACTTTGTAAATGTCTTTAGTTCCTATCATGAAGATGTCAATTGTGGCATTTAACATTTGTGTATATCTGTACTTTGTAAATGTCTTTAGTTCCTATCATGAAGATGTCAGTTGTGGCATTTAACATTTGTGTATATCTGTACTTTGTAAATGTCTTTAGTTCATATCGTGAAGATGTCAATTGTGGCATTTAACATTTGTGTATATCTGTACTTTGTAAATGTCTTTAGTTCCTATCATGAAGATGTCAATTGTGGCATTTAACATTTGTGTATATCTGTACTTTGTAAATGTCTTTAGTTCCTATCATGAAGATGTCAATTGTGGCATTTAACATTTGTGTATATCTGTACTTTGTAAATGTCTTTAGTTCCTATCATGAAGATGTCAATTGTGGCATTTAACATTTGTGTATATCTGTACTTTGTAAATGTCTTTAGTTCCTATCATGAAGATGTCAATTGTGGCATTTAACATTTGTGTATATCTGTACTTTGTAAATGTCTTTAGTTCATATCGTGAAGATGTCAATTGTGGCATTTAACATTTGTGTATATCTGTACTTTGTAAATGTCTTTAGTTCCTATCGTGAAGATGTCAGTTGTGGCATTTAACATTTGTGTACATCTGTACTTTGTAAATGTCTTTAGTTCTTATCGCGAAGATGTCAGTTGTGGCATTTAACATTTGTGTGTATCTGTACTTTGTAAATGTCTTTGGTTCCTATCATGAAGATGTCAATTGTGGCATTTAACATTTGTGTATATCTGTACTTTGTAAATGTCTTTAGTTCCTATCATGAAGATGTCAATTGTGGCATTTAACATTTGTGTATATCTGTACTTTGTAAATGTCTTTAGTTCCTATCATGAAGATGTCAATTGTGGCATTTAACATTTGTGTATATCTGTACTTTGTAAATGTCTTTAGTTCATATCGTGAAGATGTCAGTTGTGGCATTTAACATTTGTGTACATCTGTACTTTGTAAATGTCTTTAGTTCCTATCGTGAAGATGTCAGTTGTGGTATTTAACATTTGTGTATATCTGTACTTTGTAAATGTCTTTAGTTCATATCGTGAAGATGTCAATTGTGGCATTTAACATTTGTGTATATCTGTACTTTGTAAATGTCTTTAGTTCATATAGTTGCATGCCTTGATTGTGTACTACTTTTACATGTGCATATTATTGCTATTATCACATTTCGTGATGCAAGAAAAACTCCAGATCTTTAATGTAATGGTGAAACTGTGACTTTAGTTAGTTTTATCCAATGGGGCGTTTGCAATCACGTGACGAAAAGCACGCGATTTGTGTTTACTTTGTGTAATGGTGTACAAGTAACAATGGCCGCTGTATTAATACAGTTTCATATAGGCTCGAGCTTTTTCTAAATGATGTGTTGTGTTTTAAGTCTTTTTAAGATTTAAGCTGTATTATGTATGTTAAATAAAATAGGCTATTTTATTATTAACATAGACATAGATCATAGACGATGTGAGCCTATTAGTGACTTGACTAGATAGCCTATTCACCAACAATATCACTTGACATCGTAGCTGCCCTACTTAGATATTAGCCTAGCCTACGAAACATTAAAAGTGTAGGCCTATAAAGTAAAATTGAAAGTGTAAATAGGTCTAGCCGGCCCTAGCCTAATTACATTAATCAATTAATCTACAGTACTACTATTTACCGCCTTTTTTTTAGTAGGATAGCCAATATTCATATGTGAATTTGGCATGATAAGAAACTTCACCATGTGCCATATTTGTTCCTCAATTTACAAATGACGTCACTAAAAAACTTAAGCTCCGCCCATAGCGAACGCTCTATAGTCTATAGACCTTTTCATTTTATTAATTATTCCAAAAAAGAGGTCAATGTCTACGCATGCGCAGTCGCTAGGGGGCAGAAGTTGTCAATAAAACCTTCTTCGCCTTTGTTATTTTACTGGAGGCCTAGTGGTTTTTAGGCGTAATTATATTAGCTTTTCATTTTACAAAAAAACTAATTCATAAAAACTTTATACCCAGAAGCTAGGGAGCGAACTGTACTTTTCTTTTACCTTTTGAACCAGTTTTTAACCCAAAAAACATTTATTATACATTCTAGGCCGAATGCGTCTATGGTTACCATGTCACCATGTTAATACAGATTGGCGTCGAGCGATCAGTAAATCGTCTTTAAGCATACAAATAAAATTTAACATAGTTATATATTTATAAAGCTTTGTTTGTGTTGAAGTATCAACGCGTAGGCTATATTGTATTAAGTTATTATTTGTAGCAATAGAAATCGTAACTTTTAATTATTTTTATTTTTTTTATCGTTCGATTTCGATGTCACAAAAGAACCTTGAAAAGTCAAAGTTAAGCTCATCACAGTTTGATTCTGAAAAGGCCTAGGTCTATGTCCCATAGGCCTATGCTATTGTTTGACTTGTTCTGGGGTTTTATCCTTAACATATTGTATGTAGAAGTAGTTAAGCGGGATTATAACATATTAGTAGGCCTAGACCTAGCTATAGACTATAGGCTATATATTATAGGCCCTAATAGTAATACGCTAAGCTTAGCGGCTAAGCTAAAGTAGCCTAAAGGCCTATATAAATTATAAATATAGGCTTATGGCTTATAGGCTTATAGGATAGGCCTATAATAGCTATTATTTAATATAATATAGCATATCGAATCGGCCTATCATATATAGTTTACTATAATAGGCCTAATTATTAGCCTGCCTATAGGCCTAGGCCTATTACTATTAGCCTATTAGCCTATTATAGTAGCCTAAAGGTTATAAGCTTAAAAAGTTTAAACTATTAAACAATTGAAACTATTTACTATTTAGCCTACTATAGAAAAGTGTTGATTAACCGATTGCGATTGCATGAAATAATTAAGCGAATATGAAGGTAGGCTATGCTATATATTTGATATTTGCAAACAGGTGCGTGTTTTCTTCATGAATTTTTAGTTATAGGCCTGTTATTGAATAATATTTCATGCATAGGACTAATGAAATGACAATAATAAACAATATGAATAAGCCTATATATCTATAGGCCTATCATATTCAATATGGAAAACATGGGCCTTAGGCCTACGCCGACATACGGTCATAGGCCCGACTATACGACATAGGCCTATATAGGCCTATATTATTATATTAGCCTCTTCCTACGAACAATATATATATATTTTTAAAATTTAACATAATATTTGCTATGGCTATGGCTATGGTTTTTATATTCATGAAGATGCATCGGCTCTTAAAATTGCCTCTGTCTCTATCAAACATTCAACATAAAATATATCTAGAATTATATTTGCCTTTTTATTAATCAAAACGAGCGATCTAGGTCTAGGGCTAAGTTAAGCAATAGCTTGAATAACCGACAGTAATAAAAGCATTATAGGCCTAATTATTATTTTTTCGATACAAAACTAGTTCTAAACGTTTTTTTTTTTAAAATTGAATATTGAAGAAACTCAACAAAAAGTAATGACACAGTGATTACGATAGAATCGACCATAATATTAAGGTCCAAAGCATAGAGTCCAGGTCTAAAAAAAAAATTTCTTAAAAAAAACAAAGAAGCTCTAAACGTTATTTTTTAACAATTCCCTTCCTAGGTTCTTAGTTTAAGGTCTCCATGTGTTTTTATGGTTTAAAGTTCAAAAACAACTATAATAAAATTAAAAAACCCCAACACCTTTAGTAAAATACTATATGGAAAGAAGAAACAAAAATCTTTGTGCCCCCAAAAGAAATATATGTCAGTGAGTCTCAAGACCACGCCTCTTTTCCGGGGTCAAACTAAAAAGGTCTATAGTAACATTATATGGACGCTAAGTGTATAGGAATATTCGTGTTATATTTGCTCAATTAACTCAATACATCTATTTCTAAAACTGTGTTCATTACTCAATATGTAGTTCTTTATTTGCATGTCCATAGTTTAAAGTCAGCTATGCCAAGTTAACGTGTAGTTTTAATCTATATGTTGGTTCTATTTTTTCTCACAGAATGGGTCTTGCTATAAGTCTTGTGGCTAGCTGTAAAGAAAAGGTAAGGGTTAATTTAAACTCTTAGATCTAGATGTTTGTAATTTTAATGTCTTTTTGTAAATGTATATCAGCCTGTCTAGAAACGAAGGCTTCTGTAGTTGTTTATTTCTTATGTAGTCTGTATTTGTCTGATATTTGCAATCATCATTGGGAACTTGCCTAGACATCCTGACATACATTCTATAGATAGTTTTAGAAAAACATTGCTTTGAAATAAAAACACTTGGCAAATAAAATGTAAATGAATTAGTTAACCAGACAACGAACGTGACAAAATGAAAATGTCTAAATCGTTAACGTGACAATTGAAAATAAAATTGTAATGTTTAGAAGTAGTCAATTAAAGTTTATTTGACAAATAAGAAATTGCAAATATACAATTTAGCAATCTACCGAATTTTCCTTTCTGAAGAATGAAGGTTATTTGTAAAAGTATGTGATTATAAAGTGAAGCAGTTTGAAATATTCAATTTGTCGACATTTGAAAGACTATGTTCTCCGAAGACTGTTTGTCCTGATTGCAATTACCCAGAGTGAGAACGTTGTCCATTGTACATGCTGTGCGTTTTCCTTTAATGAACTTATTGTGCTTGTAATGGCAGTCGCTGGCAGATGTCAATGAATCTGCTTCTAATTGGATGGACAGAATGGCTATTTTCCTTTCCAGACATTTCGCTTTTTTCTGCGTGGCAGAATAAATGTATTGTTACTAACGTGTTTCTGATTGTTTAATATGTTTCATTTTCGCTTCCTTCAAGCTAGTAGAATTATTTATACAGTGAACAATGACCTTTAACCTTTCAGGTGTGGTACCATTCCAATTGCAGCAACAAGGGCCGGGGATGCTACAACACTAACCTGACCGATAGAGGAGGATGTTGTATCTGGTACAATGAACCGCAGGTACTTTTTTTTTTACATGTTTGGGAGACAGATGATATATTTACCAAATGGTAGAAAGTATGACTTTTGGATCTATAGTACACCCTTTGTTGCATGAGGTATGAAGGAGTCGAGATACAGAGTTGATTTTTTGGTACACAGCCTACTATCAACATAAAAATAACTCTGAAAAAAACTATTTTTGACCTATCGTGCCCGTGGGGGTGGGGTCAGAATGTCCAATATATTGGACGCCATGAACACCAGGATCCATTTTGTCCTCATAAGACGAAATAGACAAATAATATTTTATTTTGAGTAGTCTGTAAAGTATAATCATAATTTAACTACATATTTTGAAACTTTTTATAATTAGAAATTAAACAATGTAAATATAGAATGTATCAGTTTGTAAATGATACATTTTATAATAAAAAGTGAGAAAAATGAGCAAAACCAATTTATTAATTTTTTTTTTTAACATTTATTTTTTATTCATCGCATGGTTTTTCAAAGTTTTTAGGTTACATTTACATTATATTTTTAATATAAGTTTTCTTTTGAGCTTTGTACAATATAATAAAATAAACATTCTTCTCCTTTGTCATTCTATTTGATATCTACATACATACTACATTTTTTTAGATTCTATCAATACGCTGTAAGAGTCCTCCTATGCATGACGTGCAATTTTTTTGACATCCCAATAAATAGTACTTCCTCCTTGAATGCATGGTGTCAAATAAACAGGACATGGCACTAAAAATCACTCTGACTTATAAATAGCAAACTATATACGCTAGAATCTGTTTAGTTATGTTGCTGTAACATAAATACACACTTACAATGGATTTTTAAATTATTAGATGTATTGTGTTGAGTACAAAAAAATAAAATGTCCCTTTCCTCTTAAAGGCTTTGAACGTCTTCCATTGTAATTGTTATTGAAAAAAAGTAGTCAAGAGTACCGGCTCTTGGCTATTAAAAAACATGGTCCATAGAAACATAAAGACACAGAACAAAATATCTTTTGCAGAAAGCTAAAGGTATGGGAATAAAAAAAAAATCGAAAAAGTGTCCAATATATTGGATGCCATGCAACAAAGGGTTAAGGCCATACGACTTCTCGATATATTGTACATTAAGGTCATGAGGTTTCTAGGTGTGGCGTACTTCATCACCAAATACTTTTCTGTGAGTACTTGCAATCAGCGGTACATTCCCAGAAGACAACTGTGCCCTCAGCCCCAAGACCCCCGGCTCATTACTAGTATATTGACAAAACTCTAAGTAGGCCAATCTATTGGGTTAATGACTTCATTTTGTCCAGGCTTTGGTACAATCTGGGGTTCATCTATCAACATCCTATCTAATTGATGTCAAGAACTGCCGTTTTACAACATATTAAGGTTTCACCCCCCCCCCCCCCCCCCATTCTCAATCAGATCAATGAATGCCCAATAAAGAAAATCATGGATCAATAATCAGATGCTTATAACGAACTAAAAGGAAGTGTCACCTGATTGTCTGGAGTGTTTTGCTAGTTTTGTTTCCTCTATTCACTATGACCAATGAAATAATATTCAGTAAACATTGAGAAAAAAATAAATTCTATAACATTGTTTAGCTTTCCACGTTTTGAGTCAGCGAATGAGTGTAGCATTGATCTGATCTACAGTGTATGAGTGTAGCATTGATCTACTGCTACAGTGAATGAGTGTAGCATTGATCTACTGCTACAGTGTATGAGTGTAGCATTGATCTACTGCTACAATGAATGAGTGTAGCATTGATCTACTGCTACAGTGTATGAGTGTAGCATTGATCTACTGCTACAGTGTATGAGTGTAGCATTGATCTACTGCTACAGTGAATGAGTGTAGCATTGATCTGATCTACAGTGTATGAGTGTAGCATTGATCTACTGCTACAGTGAATGAGTGTAGCATTGATCTACTGCTACAGTGTATGAGTGTAGCATTGATCTACTGCTACAGTGTATGAGTGTAGCATTGATCTACTGCTACAGTGAATGAGTGTAGCATTGATCTACTGCTACAGTGTATGAGTGTAGCATTGATCTACTGCTACAGTGAATGAGTGTAGCATTGATCTACTGCTACAGTGTATGAGTGTAGCATTTATTTACTGCTACAGTGAATGAGTGTAGCATTGATCTACTGCTACAGTGAATGAGTGTTGCATTGATCTACTGATCTGATCTAGTGTGAATGAGTGTAGCATTGATCTACTGCTACAGAGAATGAGTGTTGCATTGATCTACTGATCTGATCTAGTGTGAATGAGTGTAGCATTGATCTACTGCTACAGTGAATGACTGTAGCATTGATCTACTGCTACAGTGAATGAGTGTTGCATTGATCTACTGATCTGATCTAGTGTGAATGAGTGTAGCATTGATCTACTGCTACAGTGAATGACTGTAGCATTGATCTACTGCTACAGAGAATGAGTGTAGCATTGATCTTCTGACAAAGTGAATGAATGTAGCATTGATCTACAGCTACAGAGAATGAGTGTAGCATTGATCTTCTGACAAAGTGAATGAATGTAGCATTGATCTACAGCTACAGTGAATGAGTGTAGCATTGATCTACTGACAAAGTGAATGAGTGTAGCATTGATCTACTGATACAGTGAATGACTGTAGCATTGATCTACTGCTACAGAGAATGAGTTTAGCATTGATCTACTGACAAAGTGAATGACTGTAGCATTGATCTACTGCTACAGAGAATGAGTGTAGCATTGATCTACTGACAAAGTGAATGGGTGTAGCATTGATCTACTGATACAGTGAATGACTGTAGCATTGATCTACTGCTACAGAGAATGAGTGTAGTATTGATCTACTGACAAAGTGAATGAGTGTAGCATTGATCTACTGACAAAGTGAATGAGTGTAGCATTGATCTACTGACAAAGTGAATGAGTGTAGCATTGATCTACTGATACAGTGAATGACTGTAGCATTGATCTACTGCTACAGAGAATGAGTTTAGCATTGATCTACTGACAAAGTGAATGACTGTAGCATTGATCTACTGCTACAGAGAATGAGTGTAGCATTGATCTACTGACAAAGTGAATGGGTGTAGCATTGATCTACTGATACAGTGAATGACTGTAGCATTGATCTACTGCTACAGAGAATGAGTGTAGTATTGATCTACTGACAAAGTGAATGAGTGTAGCATTGATCTACTGACAAAGTGAATGAGTGTAGCATTGATCTACTGACAAAGTGAATGAGTGTAGCATTGATCTACTGATACAGTGAATGACTGTAGCATTGATCTACTGCTACAGAGAATGAGTTTAGCATTAATTTACTGCTACAGTGAATGAGTGTAGCATTGATCTACAGCTACAGCGAATGAGTGTAGCATTTATTTACTGCTACAGTGAACGAGTGTAGCATTGATCTACAAATAAAGTAAATGCAATATCACATGTTAAACTGTCTACTGTCTTTATTCGGCTGTTTCCAGCGTCTGTGTCCATCTGAGTTGAGCGAATTGTCTAACTACGTCAATCTGATCATTCATTGGCTGGTTGGAGACTTCATTGTGTTGTATGGTAGATGAAGAGATAAGCTTGAAAGGAAACATGGACAGCGTCCAACAGGAAATCATTGACATTATTATGTCAATGGGGAATTTTCCATTATATTATTAGGGATAATGTCTGTTTCCACTGTTTCCAACTAGACTCTTGATTGCCTCCTGTTGACATGGCGTAAACTTCCTTGTTTATCTGTTTCTCACTAAGACTTATCGGTAAAGTGTATAACAGGTTTTGGTTTTTATTCCATTAGTTTTAAACATGTAGTTCTAGGTTGCCGTTGTTGTGAACACATCAGTGAGTGCACTGAGTGTTGTTGATTTAAGTCAAGTCTAATGTACACCCACACTCTATTGACAATATATATGACTAGCCCTAGTCGTGTCTCAGCACAGGGGTCGGCAACCTACAACCCGCATGCCACACTTGGCACGCAGATTGATTATCACTGGCACGTGAAAGCCCCCCCCCCCCAAAAAAAAAGGCAATTTAAGTCTCTTTTACAAGAAAAGAGCAGTATGACGCTTAGGCTGTTGACACACTGAATGAATTAGAAATCCTACTTTGGCACTGTGACGGGGTAGTTGTAGAGTTACCCGTTATCACACGATGAGGTGTAATTGAGTATTACACCCTTGGCTTGTTGTCTAGTTAGGGTACCACAGCTATCTCTAAGCAATTGCGAATTTTTATTTGATTCGCCGTTATTAATGCAACATAACAATACAAACACTGTACGTGATTCAGAAAGACTCAGATTCGGTTGGTATATCAATCCATATATATATATATATATATATATATATATATATATATATATATATATATATATATATATATATATATATATGAGATTATGATAAGTTTATTTATAAAGTAAATACTCAGAAACAGGATAATAAAGTCACAAAATAATCCAAAGCACATAATAATATGGAAACAAGATGATGAGAATCTATTCTATCCCCGCGTCAGTTATGTCCTATAAATCCTATAGGTCTTATGTTCTATTCTATGTCCGGGTCTTATGTCCTATTCTATGTCCAGGCCATATGCCACCCGCATCGCCCTGACACTATTTAGACCGCTAAATACAGAGCGGCTATCTGCTATAAGTTCAGGATCGCACTGAACTATCCAAATACATCTCTGGCGTCACCCGCCCTAAGTTGATTCTGGTTGGTTGTTCTAACATCACGTGACCAAGTTGAGGGTGGGGTGGGGTATAATTAACTTGGCGATAATCATGATTAAAATAGATAATCAAGGAAGGGTTAAACATACAGGGCACTGTAATGTTTTGAATTACAGACATTAATATCAGATAATGTTTTGGGAGGCACCGGAAACAATTTCTAGGTAAAAACTTACAATAACAGAATCGTCTAGTGCCAGACAATCGGGAGACAAGACCATCCCAGTGATAAGCAGGATACAATTAGAATGTATTTATTATAAACTCATCTCTAGCGAGAATGCTAAGTTGCGTGCGTATGTGTGTGACATTGGGGAACGACATAGTTTTCCAACCATCTCTTACAATAACAATTCAATGAACAAGGGGCACAAATGAAACTTAACCTGATTAAAATAAACTCTGCACGTCCCCACAACACGTGCTAGCAAGATGACATATTGTACATGAAATGAGGTTTATTGTTGCGACTTGCGACAATATACTTCTTTAACAAGTTTAGTTTGGGTTTTAAGAGAACTAGTGTTCCTTAGTTAAAGGAAGCTTGTAACATCGCTACAGGCACACTATTATGAAAAGGTTGCCGACCCTTCTCTTAGCACCCTGATTTTTAATAATAAGTGGGATGATAGCAGAAGGAGCTAGAAGCCCACCAGACATGAACTATCTTACTTCAAGTGCAGCTATATACCATTGTGGACTGGTCTCCATAGACACATGAAACTCTTTATCGTATTTAGAAATATTTTTTTCTTAATATGTTGCTGCAGTGGTATCGACGACAACTGGTCTACAAACTTTTCATCTACGCCAATATGTCGACAGAAAGAAGTTTTACAGACATTACGTCCTGGTGTCGCGGTAGAGGAATTGTCTGATTGACGAACTGTCGCGGTAGACGAAATGCCTGGTAGTCAAACAGTCGCGGTAGACGAAATGGCTGATAGACAAACTGTCGTGGTAGACGAAATGAATGTCTGGCAGATGAATACTGTGGTAGACAAAGTGTCGATAAACGAAGTGTCGCATTAGACGAAGTATCGCATTAGACGAAGTGTCGGTAGACTAGTTGTCGTGGTAGACGTAAAGTTGGTAGACCTACTTTCTGTAGACGAAATGTAGTAGAAAACAAAAGTCTGTAGACGATTTGTCGTGTGGTGGAACCAGCTGCAATTGATGATGATTGACATGAGATGGAGCTTTATTCGTTTACTGCAACGTAATACAGTAAGTCCCCCGACCAGTGGATGTAAGGAAATAAACTAAAGAATACAATTATTCTAGAACTTTCCAATAGGTATCTGTATACTACATCTGGCCTTGGAGAAAACCACGTGTTCATAAATGATTATAGGTTTGACGCTGGTGACTCCTCAGCATTGAATATTTGACAATCTTTAAATGGCAGCATCTCTATGAACAATACATTGTGTCACCTTTACATAAACTTGGCTTCAATCTCTTGTGAACTATATCTGGGATACAAATCTAGTCCAACTAATGTACATGTTAATATATTATCACTATTTATATGTATACTGAGTCCAAAGCAGACATATAGATGCCACCTTTTGTGGGCTATTGTAAAAAGTAGAAGGAAGTAGACTAAGCTAGGAAACTTGTCCAATAGACTTATACAAAATTTAAGCTGATGTTGAACTTAATATCTGTATTGTAAAGTATAGACAGACAGGATTTATGTCTTCTTATAATAAGGATTACTTTAAGAAATAATTGTCAGTATAACTAAACAATCTCATCATACCACATGACTTATGTAGGATCACGTGATCATCATATTCACGTTTTCTTCTCCAAGTTTAGTTTTAAATCTGGTCTTTTTTATAATCTAGTTTTAAAGTAGTACGCTAACTGTAAGTTTAGCTGTCATTCGAGTAGTTAGTGTCCCTATTGTAAGTTTATTTGACTGATATCACACGGCATGCAATAGTTTAAGACCAGTTAGATCTAGCAGTGTTGTCATAGTATAAAGTGTTGATCTCTTTCCTCCAGCTATTAAACGATGTGGAAGACCATCTGGATATAACCATCGACCGGATCAGTCCAGAGATGAAAGTCCCCATCAATGAATTTGATGGTAAAGTCACTTATGGAGAGAGAAGAAAGGCTGGAGGTAGGTGTTAATTTTCACACAACTAATTGTTTATATAATTGTATCATTGATTGTCCCTAAAGACATTGTCAATATTTCTTACCATTTATTACTGCATTCTCTCCTACATCGAAGGACGACACATATGTATGGCCCTTTTTTTTGTGTGTCCCCAATATACTTGAATTATAATTCACCCAACCAATAACATCTGTTTATACCGAGTCTAGTATATTAGAGACAGTTTGTGCATACAGACAAATAACTGTAAATACAATTAATGGTTAGTTCAGAATAAAATAATAATCCTTATTGTTATGTATTTAAGCTGCACATAATATGTTCGGAATCATACTCTATTGAAGAATTTATATCTAGATAGTTCCCATGTAATGGAACCTTAATATTGAATTGTATATCCGATATTTTGATATTTATGTGTATATATATATATATTTATATATATATTTATATATATATATTTATATAATTTATCTCTGACAATAAACTCTAGCGTGTATTATGTTAAAGGTTAACTTGAACGTTTAATTAGCCATATTGCAAACTTTACTTTAAACTATTCTTTAACGAGAATGTGAATAATCTCTTTCGGAGATCTGGATATTTTGTCTGATATTGGTCATAGTATGTCATGAAATAAAGTTAGTTAGTATGTTTCCCTTTATACTTCACATGGGGCGGCCTACATTTTACAAAGTTTCCTACGACGGATGCAAACCTCGTCTCAGCGTCATCCCGATCTACCTTGATGGACTGTAGGTCATTCCTGCAAGCCGCCTTCTATGTGATTATGAGGCGGCCTTGTCTTCTTTTCCTTTCCAACTGAAAGACCAGTTTGGGAATGTCTGTTGTCTGGCTTCCCCAGAACATAGCCTTCCCATCTTACTCTTCTCCTTTTTATCAGGTCTGTCATTGTTGGCAAGTCGTTTGAGAACTTTTTCGTTTATTAGGATGTAGTCGTAGCAATGAACTCATTTAGGATGTAGTCGTAGCAATGAACTCATTTAGGATGTAGTCGTAGCAATGAACTCATACTCAGACACTTCCTTAGTCACTTGTGATGGAATACATTTGAACAATTCAATTATTCGCCATGTTTCACTGGACTATGTTACACTGTATATCAATCAGTATCACACAGCTCATGTAGACGTAGTTCAATGGTTTTCATGGTTCACGTTTTTCTCTTTTTGGAAGGTCGTAGTATCTTATCCATTTAGTTTTGAAACATCCGAATCTCCATTTTATGTTAATGTAAATTGTAATGTCTGGGTAAATTAAATCCAGAACTTATTGAATGGGTTTTTTCCACCTATAATATAGTGCTGCAGGTAGTTTGTTGATTCTGTCGACGTTCAATATCTGTGTTGCTGTTTACGTGGAGACCAAATGTCTCGACTGCCAGTGCAAGACGCCTGGTCATGTCTTGTAATGCTGGTTGTTTCAGCAATTAACGCAGCATCATCTGCTTAGGCGATAATAGTGAGCCGGACTTCATCTGACCAAGAAATGCCTTGGTGTGGTCCATTTATTGTTTGCCGTTTAACAAAGTATGTCACCAAAATAAGAGTGGTGCTAGTAGGCATCTGTCACTAAAATAAGAGTGGTGCTAGTAGGCATCTGTCACTAAAATAAGAGTGGTGATAGTAGGCATCTGTCACCAAAATAAGAGTGGTGATAGTAGGCATCTGTCACTAAAATAAGAGTGGTGATAGTAGGCATCTGTCATCAAAATAAGAGTGGTGATAGTAGGCATCCTTTGTCACCAAAATAAGAGTGGTGATAGTAGGCATCTGTCACCAAAATAAGAGTGGTGATAGTAGGCATCTGTCACCAAAAAAAGAGTGGTGCTAGTAGGCATCTGTCACTAAAATAAGAGTGGTGCTAGTAGGCATCTGTCACTAAAATAAGAGTGGTGATAGTAGGCATCTGTCACCAAAATAAGAGTGGTGATAGTAGGCATCTGTCACCAAAATAAGAGTGGTGATAGTAGGCATCTGTCACCAAAATAAGAGTGGTGATAGTAGGCATCTGTCACCAAAATAAGAGTGGTGATAGTAGGCATCTGTCACCAAATTAAGAGTGGTGATAGTAGGCATCTGTCACCAAAATAAGAGTGGTGATAGTAGGCATCTGTCACCAAAATAAGAGTGGTGATAGTAGGCATCTGTCACCAAAATAAGAGTGGTGATAGTAGGCATCTGTCACCAAAATAAGAGTGGTGATAGTAGGCATCTGTCACCAAAATAAGAGTGGTGATAGTAGGCATCTGTCACCAAAATAAGAGTGGTGATAGTAGGCATCTGTCACTAAAATAAGAGTGGTGATAGTAGGCATCTGTCACCAAAATAAGAGTGGTGATAGTAGGCATCTGTCACCAAAATAAGAGTGGTGATAGTAGGCATCTGTCACCAAAATAAGAGTGGTGATAGTAGGCATCTGTCACCAAAATAAGAGTGGTGATAGTAGGCATCTGTCACCAAAATAAGAGTGGTGATAGTAGGCATCTGTCACCAAAATAAGAGTGGTGATAGTAGGCATCCTTTGTCACCAAAATAAGAGTGGTGATAGTAGGTATCCTTTTTTCACACTACTTTTCAAGCCCTGGTACATGTTTTGAATAATACTGTACTGATAATATTATGTTGGTTCCAATAACAACAAAGTATTTTCCAAATAGAATCGTGATGCCTTTACAAAATTATACAAAATCACATCCAGCCCTGTTTTTCAAATATGGAATAGCGATTTCTTATTTCTTTGTCTGAGATGTCATCCACAATAACTCCAAGTTGTTACATATGGCTGATGGACTCGATATCAAGCGTCGCCATTGTTCAACCCATCGTGCATTATATCTTTATAACAGTGTATCGCAAAAAAAAAAAACTTCATCTTTATGAATTTGGTGAAAGATATATATTCAAACTTTTATTTCTAATGTATTTTTTTATGATAAATAATTTTTTTAGAATTCTCTAAACCTAAACGACAGCACATACAATGTTGAATAAGATAAATATAAAGTATTAGAAACATGGAACATTAAAATACAATAACGAAAGTTACGGTACGCGTAATAAACAATGTTCTTAGTTCATGAAGATTTAGACCAGGGGTAGGGAACCTTTTTATCTTAAAGAGCCATGGATACCACATATTTTGAAAAGTAATTCTGTGAGAGCCATACATTATGTTTAAAACTAAAAATTCAAGTAAATGTGTGCATATTGTGTAATTTCAACACTAAAAGTGCAATAATTATGTATCTTAATTATGTTTCTGAGCTGCAGTAGACTTTAGCTCATTTGTCTAATTAAATATTGATATGCAATTAATATGTAGATCAAAAAGTCTAAAAAACATTTTTTTAATAATCGAACATTTGTCTGCGAGCCAGATACAGCCATCAAAAGAGCCACATCTGGCACGCGAGCTATAGGTTCCCGACCCCTGATTTTGACTAATATCTGGAGATTATTGTACAACTCTAATCCCTGATAGATGCTTTCAGAAATGTGTGAACAGATTTCAAAATGCTAGTAGATACAGTGAAACAATTGTAGTTTAGTTTCTTAAGAAATTAGTTGGCAGGCGTCACTGTTTGATGACCTACAACGTCATGAATGACAAATGTGTTTAGTGACAGTGTGGTTTTGTATTTGGCACACTTTGACAAATTATTAGCCTTGAAATAAGTGGCGTTTTTTGTGTATCGGCGCATTTTAAACTGTTGGTGGATGTACCCTAGCATAAAGAAGGGTTTAAATAGATGTTTATAATGAAGACAGACGTCAGTGTCGCGGATTTCAAGAAAGTACCTTCAAACTTCAAGGCACATTACGAATTCATTTTTTTTTAAATTATTATTGTTTGTAACATGACCTTGTCAAGTGAGAAGAAAGAGCAAAAACAAGAGGTGTAAAGAGTTGATTCTTTACTGAACTAATTAGTGAGTCTTACAAATGTAACATGGGCTGTTAACAAGTGAAGAACTCTAAATGACGCCATGATTTGATTCGCTCAATTTCTTCCTTTAATTGGTGATAATTTCATTTGAAACTAATAAGACATCCGTTGATGGACATCCGTTGATGGACATCCGTTGATGGACATCGTTAGCTTTGATAGTGTGGAGGAAAAAGACAATTTCTACACTGAAATTATGGTCACAATACTGCTCCTAGTTTGTTGTAGCACTAGTCTTTAGTGTCCATCACACACTATACAGTCTTTAGTGTCCATCACACACTATACAGTCTTTAGTGTCCATCCACATAACATCACACACTATACAGTCTTTAGTGTCCATCCACATAACATCACACACTATACAGTCTTTAGTGTCCATCCACATAACATCACACACTATACAGTCTTTAGTGTCCATCCACATAACATCACACACTATACAGTCTTTAGTGTCCATCCACATAACATCACACACTATACAGTCTTTAGTGTCCATCCACATAACATCACACACTATACAGTCTTTAGTGTCCATCCACATAACATCACACACTATACAGTCTTTAGTGTCCATCCACATAACATCACACACTATACAGTCTTTAGTGTCCATCCACATAACATCACACACTATACAGTCTTTAGTGTCCATCCACATAACATCACACACTATACAGTCTTTAGTGTCCATCCACATAACATCACACACTATACAGTCTTTAGTGTCCATCCACATAACATCACACACTATACAGTCTTTAGTGTCCATCCACATAACATCACACACTATACAGTCTTTAGTGTCCATCCACATAACATCACACACTATACAGTCTTTAGTGTCCATCCACATAACATCACACACTATACAGTCTTTAGTGTCCATCCACATAACATCACACACTATACAGTCTTTAGTGTCCATCCACATAACATCACACACTATACAGTCTTTAGTGTCCATCCACATAACATCACACACTATACAGTCTTTAGTGTCCATCCACATAACATCACACACTATACAGTCTTTAGTGTCCATCCACATAACATCACACACTATACAGTCTTTAGTGTCCATCCACATAACATCACACACTATACAGTCTTTAGTGTCCATCCACATAACATCACACACTATACAGTCTTTAGTGTCCATCCACATAACATCACACACTATACAGTCTTTAGTGTCCATCCACATAACATCACACACTATACAGTCTTTAGTGTCCATCCACATAACATCACACACTATACAGTCTTTCTTCAAGCATTTAATGTGTCTTCGTGCACATTGAGGCGTCTAAACATTGGACATCATCATGATGGAGTCTTCAAAATCAAAGACAATCAGGAGGACACAAAGAAAGTAGAAAAGATAGGTCTATTTAGTAAAGAACTTTGTTCAAGAAATTCTTTTTTTTTCAAGAGAACAAAGCCTTACGAATTATATTTTTGAACACTAGAGAGGCAGCAGTATATTATTTGTTTTGATGACTTCATTCTCATTACCGTAAAGTTCAAGTGCATTTTGATGTTCGACTTGTTCCCTACAGATATCATCCTATGTTTCCACTCAACATTTGGAAGGCCTAAATCTATTTAACAACAGAAATATTTATTCCAATTACACTAGTTACATTATGTTTCCCTAAGAATTAAATTGTGTGAAGTTTTTATTGTAACCAAAAAAATAATAATTCATTCTGTTCTTTTCTAAAAGTAATAAGCTTAAATTATTTGGTTTTAACTTACTTTTCTGTCGAATATTTGAAGTTTTTTTATATATAAATATATTATCTAAAAAAATCTCCAGTTTGTCTTTTCATCATTGTTTTATATTCAAGAAATGATTGTATTTATTTCTAAACGTATTGACGCTATTTACATATAGCTTTGATATCATAATACAAAGATGATCTTTATTTTAAATTGCTAAACAGCAATTAAGGATTGACGCTGATTCGTTCACTTCTTTTTCTTCTGTATCAATGATAAGAAATATTTGTTTTTCAAAAAAATATTCAACAAACGTCTTGACCGACTGGATGCATCTACTGAGTCAAGGAACACTGACGCTAAACATTGTATTGATATATAGCCCTAGGCTTAGAACAAAGTTTAGAAATAGATTTGAATGTTCTAGATCTGGCATCGGCAACCTTTTGATAACAGTGTACCAAAGTAGGATTTCTGATTCATTCAGCGTGTCAACAGCCTAAAAGGTTTTTCAGCCCTTTTTCCTGTAGAAAGACTTGAATTACCATTTCGGAGGTCATCCGCGTGCCAAGTCATGAACGCGTACCGTAAGTTGCCGACCTCTGCTCTAAATTCTAAAATCTAAATGGTTGCTTTGATTAAAGTTTATTAGGATTAGTCTTAGATTTTTAAATCCCAGGCTTGCCTGAGTGTATCCAACGATAAAGTTTTATCAAAACGGAGAGCTTCAATAGAACTGAGATTATTGTAAGCCTCCCGGAGAACTTTGAGACTTTGAAATACTTCACCATCTCTCACTATATATACAATAGTAGGCAATGTTACAATGTAGCTTTCAGACTAAGAAATACTGATCAATATTTTTTGTATTTGTTATATCACGGACAAAACATGGATTGTGTTTTTAGTAGAGCTGTCACTAACTGTCAATAGATCATAAAATATTGTTCTACATCAGTAACTAATGAATGTTTATATCAATATAGATCTATATATATACCACTCCCTCTCTATCTATCTATCTCTCTATCTCTCTCGGTCTCTCTATATCTCAATATCTCTCTCTCTCTCTCTTACAGGGTCAGCATATAAAGGTCACATAGAATTCCTGGCTCCCCTTGTTGCTGAATTAGCTCAGCTGGAAAAGAAAGCCCAAACTACTTTTATTGATTTGAAGTACAAGAAGAAGTTTGCTGCCCGATAGAAACAATGAAAGGATATCTGTAGTAGTAGTAGTAGTAGTAGTAGCCACACAGACCTGCAAGGAAGGAACTGTTAACTACAGACAATATTCTGTCCAGGGCATTAAAGCTGATGGGTAACAAGTCTGATAAGTTGACTAGAAGTTATGCTATTGTTGTTTACCTC
Organism: Anisus vortex; assembly: GCA_949126835.1. Lineage (NCBI taxonomy): Eukaryota > Metazoa > Mollusca > Gastropoda > Planorbidae > Anisus > Anisus vortex. Next base: position 42,488,027 of record OX421499.1, on the reverse strand, counting down.
AGGCCATGATACTTTCTGTCTTTAGTGTGTGTGTGTGTGTTATAGAGAATTCAAACATGTCCTTTACTTAGTTAATTGTTCTCATGGTTAACTCTTTATGTCCTGAATGTCTTACGGAGGACATTATTTTTAGACCATTTTGTTTTCGTTATACGTTAGCTTTTTTTAAGTTTGATTACAATAAAAAGTAAAATGTATTGTAATTTGATGCTAGATTTTTGTCTAAAGCGGTACTTCGAAGTACAGTCAGGATATAAAGGGTTAAGAGTAGCCCGTGTTTGTTTCAGTTTCAATAAAGTTGATATTAAGATTTTGTAAATCGTTGACCTAAATGTTCTTTTTTCAACTTTTGTCCAAGAACGATGATGTCCTTATAGTTTATTTCTATGTTAGTGTCTGTATAATTGGTTTTCAGCACGAATAAAGACAATAGTGCAAATATTTCTCTGTTTGATATTTTCATTGTTTTGTTTGCTTTGTTTTACCCACCCCCACCGTGTGAGTTTGTGTATGTGTGGACAGAAGATCAATTGTGAAACAAGATCTGCCAACTAATATTGCTGTTTATCGCTTGTTGATAAACTCAGTGAAATACATAGATCTCTGTCTTTAAGAGTGCACGAACATTGTCAATAAGAAAAGGGCTATTTCGTATGTCAGGAACAGATACATTATATATACAGTTCATTCAATGAGTTATAAATATTTCATAAATACTTTTATATAAAAAGATTTTCAATAAGGGTGAAGGTATAGTCACGAAGAAATAGAACAAGGTTGACATGATGAAATGTTCTTAAATTAAATAGAACACATTATATGAATAATACAGCGAGAACTGGCAATACAGAGAATAATTTAGAATTACTTTATAATATAGAGAATATAATTAATATTTGCAAAATAGAGGATTTTTAAATGGTATAAGTTCAAAGAGTTGTTTTTTTAAAACCATTTTGTTGTTAAATATACGCTCATAAAACATGTAATTATTGGGTAGGTTTCAGTTAATAAGTTAACTAAAGAAAACATTTAAAAAAAACGATCTAAAAATTAGGAAAAAGCGGCAAGATTTATTGTAATAATTATAAGTGCAACACCAACTGACACAAGAGTCTTGGCGTGGCTTGGCATCTTATCTAACCTGACTGTATATGTAACAGTATGTGACTTTATTTCATTTCGTCTAGTTCTTCATCTCTTTATCCCGTGTATCAGGAATTGGATAGGGAGATTGCACACTGAGATTATCAACTGGATAGGGAGATTGCACACTTAGATTGTTAATTGGATAGGGAGATTGCACACTGAGATTGTCAACTGGATAGGAAGATTGCACACTGATATTGTCAACTGGATAGGGAGATTGCACACTGATATTGTCAACTGGATAGGGAGATTGCACACTGAGATTGTCAACTGGATAGGGAGATTGCACACTGAGATTGTCAACTGGATAGGGATATTGCACACTGAGATTGTCATCTGGATAGGGAGATTGCACACTGAGATTGTCAACTGGATAGGGAGATTGAACAATTAGATTGTCAACTGGATAGGGAGATTGAACAATTAGATTGTCAACTGGATAGGGAGATTGAACAATTAGATTGTCAAAAGTGGATAGGGAGATTGAACAATTAGAGATTGTCAACTGGATAGCGAGATTGAACAATTAGATTGTCAACTGGATAGGGAGATTGAACAATTAGATTGTCAACTGGATAGGGAGATTGAACAATTAGAGATTGTCAACTGGATAGGGAGATTGAACAATTAGATTGTCAACTGGATAGGGAGATTGAACAATTAGATTGTCAACTGGATAGGGAGATTGCACACTGATATTGTCAACTGGATAGGGAGATTGCACACTGAGATTGTCAACTGGATAGGGATATTGCACACTGATATTGTCAACTGGATAGGGAGATTGCACACTGAGATTGTCAACTGGATAGGGAGATTGAACAATTAGATTGTCAACTGGATAGGGAGATTGCACACTGAGATTGTCAACTGGATAGGGAGATTGAACAATTATATTGTCAACTGGATAGGGAGATTGAACAATTAGATTGTCAACTGGATAGGGAGATTGCACACTGAGATTGTCAACTGGATAGGGAGATTGAACAATTAGATTGTCAACTGGATAGGGAGATTGAACAATTAGATTGTCAACTGGATAGGGAGATTGCACACTGAGATTGTCAACTGGATAGGGAGATTGAACAATTAGATTGTCAATTGGATAGGGAGATTGAACAATTCGATTGTCAATTGGATAGGGAGATTGAACAATTAGATTGTCAATTGGATAGGGAGATTGAACAATTAGATTGTCAATTGGATAGGGAGATTGAACAATTAGAGATTGTCAACTGGATTGGGAGATTGCACACTGAGATTGTCAACTGCCAACGTCATATGTTGTGAGAAACATTACCCATGCACCATACACCATCGGGGCGCTCGGCTGGTGTATCGATAGTCTTGGGTTCGAAACCTGGTGAAGGCTAGGATTTGCTCCCTGGTCTCTAGGGTTACAGTTACAGAAGTTGGGAATAAGTATGTATGCTGTGTATGTATGCTGTGTATGTATGCTGTGTATGTATGCTGTGTATGTATGCTGTGGCCAAGACAAAATAGAAATGCTACTACACAGAACCAAAAGATCAAATTGGTTTGATGGTGATTCTACTTTACTACAAGTCTGTATCTACGTTCTTCTGAAAATTTTCATTGGACAAATTGCTTTCCAAATAAATCTGCATATCATATTAGCTCCATTTATTTCAATGTTTTTTTGTTGTTGTTTTTTTTTTGGGTAATACCAACAAAATCTTGAAAATGTATTTCAGTGTCAACTGAAACAATTTATGCAATTAGAAATCCAGAACTGGCTCTGTACAAAATGATTGTATAAAAAAAAATTTTAGTTAACACGTAGGCCTGTATATTCCATCGATTCAAGATTTAGATATTTTCTTTTATAATTTATTTCAACTTCTATCAAGCATTTGATGCAGTATTCTTCAAATAAATATTTTTTCTTATTGTTTATAATTTAATTTGTGGTTATAAAATAAAAAGCTTTCATCTGTTCACTAAGATAAAACAAAAAGACTAGAAGTATCTTTATGAATGTAAACTTATAGCTTTTAATTATAACAATACCCACATAATGGAATGCCATAGAATATAGAATATTATTATGTACATTGTTTAGAATAGTTCCATGAATGGACATTGTGTAAATGCTTTTACCTGGAGTGGTCATTGTGAATTATAGAGTGACATGTCATTATGATGTCATCTACTTCCTTGTCAGATATATTAATTATGTTTTTTTAACCTCATTCACTTTCTCGAATGGACCTATAAAAAGAAATATTACAGGTAAAATAGGACTGTATAAACAGTAATATAATAGTTGAACTAGGACTGTATAAACAGTAATATAATAGTTGAACTAGGACTGTATAAACAGTAATATAATAGTTGAACTAGGACTGTATAAACAGTAATATAATAGTTAAACTAAAACTGTATAAACAGTAATATAATAGTTAAACTAGGACTGTATAAACCGTAATATAATAGTTGAACTAGGACTGTATAAACAGTAATATAATAGTTGAACTAGGACTGTATAAACAGTAATATTATAGTTAAACTATGACCGTATAAACAGTAATATAATAGTTAAACTAGGACTGTATAAACAGTAATAGAATAGTTAAACTATGACTGTATAAACAGTAATCTAATAGTTGAACTAGGACTGTATAAACAGTAATAATATAATAGTTGAACTAGGACTGTATAAGTAAGTAAAGTAAAGTACCCTTCGGACCAAAGTGATCATAGGGCCGGTGAAGCAGCGTTCACCAGTTTCTGTGGCCACGGCATACTAGGGGATGTGGGGCCAGCACAATGCCCAGCCGCCTTTACTTTACCCCAACTAATGTCAGGTACCCATCAGAGCTGGGTAGACTCAGGGACACCCTCAAGTCCTGGGAAAAAAATCCCGGCTTCACCAGGATTTGAACCCAGGACCCTCGGATCGCCAGTCGAACGCGCTGCCGCTCGGCTACCGTGCCCCCTGTATAAACAGTAATATAATAGTTAAACTAGGACTGTATACACAGTAATATAACTAGTGGTTATGCCCGTTAAAATGACGGAGAAACGAATGACTACAATGTGTTTTGTTAAGAGAGAAAAAAAAGAGACTATTACAATAAAGACAATGAACGTTTCTTTTCGGTAGGCTATTTAGGAATGTAATTGAGAAAAAAAAATGTTATCGGGTAATAAATATGCCAAATATGCAAGTCTTTTATTTTACAAAAATCTAAATTGCCCGGTGTTGCTCGTAGATTTACAATGTTTTTTTAAAGTAATTAAGTGATTTTAATTAAAAATTTAAAAAAATCAAGATAAAAAAGGTATAGACTAAGTGGAGAATCGAACCCGGGTCGCCCGCATGGCAGTCTGATACGTTAACCTTTTCGCTAGCGTAGACACATGTCCGAAGTGAAATCGCAAAAGTATAATGTGAAATAAGGTCACGTGTCTTTAAATTATTTACTATAATATTGGTTGAACACACACATATTCTACATTAAATATAGAGATGGCAAAACATACACAGTGTATATAAAACATATAGAGTTAGGACATTAATTGTTCTTTCTTTCTCCATCTCTCTCTCTCTCTCTCTCCTTCCCATTCTCCCTTGTATATTTTTCTTGTCTTAAAGACAACGCTCATAATCCAATACCGGTAACTCAAACTGAATCGGATTTTAACTTCCTTGTAAACCGGAAAAAAAATTTCTCAAATCTGGAACAAATTATTTGCTATTATGGTTTGTAGGCTACTCTATATAATATATAAAATATTAGTTCTTTTTTCTGAGCAGTATAATTATAATATACGGTTGTCTTTTTATTGTTATACAAGCTAAATTCCCCGGCGTTGCCCGCGGGAAAATTAAATAGGTTTTTATAAGCTACAGATATACATTTCATAAATCACAAAGAACAGAAAGTTTTAATATAGATCTAATAATTTTAAAAATATAATTATTATTTACTGAAAATATTTAGGAAAGTAATTTAAAAATAATATTGTAATTGGGTTATAAATAGGCAAGTCTTTTTATTTAACGAAAAGCTAAATTACCCGGTATTGCCCAGGGAAAAAATACTTAGACTTATAGGCCTACCTACAGATATAATTGTATAAACTACTAAAATATAATTATTAGATTGTTCTTACTGAAATTTTTTTTTAGAAAAGCTATAAGTCCTGAAATTCTTTACAATCTATAAAAAAGGTAATATTAATGGAAATAGTAAAGAAAATAGAAAAAGAAAAAATATTTCATTGGGGAATAGAACCCAGGTCGCCCGCATGGCAGGCGGATACATTAACCACTCAGTTAGGAATGATACATGCCAGAAGTGAGATCGAAAATCTAAAAAAAGTAACGTGTCTTTAAATTAACCAATGGGGATCGGAAACCACACACACACACAGTCTACTTAATATATATACCTAATGTATATAGATATATGATTGATAGATATGAAAAGTAATGTTCATCAGTTTCCGTGGCCACGGCAGACTAGGGTATTGTGACTCCAATGTCTCTAATTAGAATACTAACCCCATGATGCCCCCCTCCCCACCCGTGCTGCACTCGGCCACCATATATATGGCATCCTTCCATCCTCAAGGGACGATGGCGCAGTCTGCTTTTTCTCTGCCTCTCGCCTTTCTCCTGGCTCGTTTCTCTTCACTTCTTTATGTGAGGGTGGCTTCTGCAGTTTGAGTGCCCTCGCGAACCTTGGAACGCCAGGAGGTGCGTTCCCCAGCAAGGCTCTCCCACGTTTTGGGCTCAATGCGTGCCAGTAATAAGTCTTTTTTGCAAACGTCTTTGAAACGCAGGCATGGGTGATCTCTCTTTCTTGTTCCGGATGCCAGCTCTCCATACAGCAGGGGTCTTGGGATGCGTTCCGCACCCATCATGTGGACATGGCCTATCCATCGCAGGCGCCTCTCACTCAGGATTGAGTTTATACTCAGCATGTGGCTTCTCCTGAGCATCTCCACATTTGTGACTCTTTCCTGCCATTTGATGTGGAGTATCCTGCGCAGACATTGCAGGTGAAAGCTATTGAGCTGCTTTATTTGCTTAGCATATGTAGTCCAGGTCTCGCTTCCATAGAGGAGTGTGCTTAGCACACAGGCCTGGTAGACAGAGATTTTTGTCCTATCAGTGAGTTGGGCATTATCCCATGCTCTTTGGTTGAGCCTTGCCATTAAAGATACTGCCTTGCCGATTCTGGTTTGTATTTCTTTTTCCAGGGACAGTGAGCTTGAGATGTTGCTGCCAAGGTATGTGTAGTCCTCGACAACATCCAAAGTGTTTCCCTCAATGGAGATTGCTGGGAGGAATTCTGTACCTTGCCTCATAATATTGTTTTTTTTTAGGCTTTTTGTTAGGCCTAATTCTTTGCACGCCTCCGAGAATCTACTGACCAGTTGCTGGAGTCCTTCCTCTGTATGTGAAACAAGAGCTGCATCATCGGCGAATAGCAATTCTCTGATTAATACGGTTTCCACTTTGCACGGAGCCGGGCTATGTTATAGAGATTTCCATCGGCCCTAGTATGGATGTTCACGCCCTCGGGGCCAGGACGCAGCCCTGTTTTACCTCGCTACACACTGGAAATGGTTCTGATGTGGCGCAATCGAAGAGAACTGTGCTGTGCATGTTGTTATGGAAAGCCTCAATAATACTTAGTAGCCGGGGCGGACATTCAATCTTTTTCAGTATGCTAAAGAGTCCAGTGCGGCTAACTAGGTCAAATGCCTTAGTCAAGTCAATGTATGCAATGAAGAGGGCCTTCTGCTGTTACCGGCATTTTTCTTGTAACTGGCGCAGTGAGAAAACCATATCCATAGTTGACCGGCCAGCCCGAAAGCCGCATTGAGATTCTGGTTAGACGTTTTGTGCCAGAGTTTGCAGGCGTGCCAGTACCACTCTTGCAAAGGCCTTTCCCACAATACTGAGTAGTGATATTCCTCGATAGTTATTACGATCGCTACGGTCACCCTTATTTTTGTAAAGGGTTACTATCTTGGCATCCCGCATGTCTTGTGGGATGTGGCCACGTTCCCAATAATCGCAGATGAGGTCGTGCAGAGGCTTTAGTAATGCTGGCTTACCGCACTTGAGGACTTCTGCAGGGATGCCATCGTTTCCTGGAGCCTTTCCGCTACGAAGGTGATCAATTGCCTTGCTGAGCTCCTCTATCGAGGGCAAGGCATCGAGTTGATCCAGCACGGAAGAGCTGGAACTCTATTTAGGGCTGAGTCAGAAACAACGTTCTGTGTTGCGTAGAGTTCCAGGTAGTGCTCGGTCAATCGCTGCATCTGCTTGTCTTGTTCAGTGATCACCTCTCCTGTCTTCGACTTGAGTGGAGCTGACTATGAAATTAGGGGTCCAGTGGCCTTTTTTATGCCTTCATACATTTTTTTGGCATCTCCTTGATCGGCAACAGATTGGATACCTATGCACAGATCAACCCAGTATTTGTTGACGCAGAAGCGTGCGGTCTTCCGGCTATGTTGCTGGCATTTCTGAGTTTTTTGCAACGCATCAGGTCCTGGGGCAGCTTTGTAGGCCATTAGGGCTTTTCTCTTTGCCTCCGTCACGGGCTCCATTATCTCCCAGTTGGCTTCAAACCAGTCTGCACTTTTTCTTTCCTTCTTCCCAAGGACGGCGATGGAGGTGTTGTAAATGGTTTCGCGAAGGTGAAGCCATGTGACATCGATATGTTCTGGCAAATTATTTCCTGCATCGTGGGCCTTGGAGACTTCTTTCTGTGAGGTAAGGTCTGTGAGCGCTGAACTAAGCTTGCTATTGAGTTGCTCCCTGATCTCTTGGCTATTAATAGTGCATGTGTTTATGTGTGTTTTCCCTTTTCTCTTGGAGTGGCGAAGCTTCCTTGAGGTTATTTTTATTTTGCTTGCGACCAGAGAGTGGTCTGTGCCGCAGTCAGCACTGTGGTAGCTACGTGTTTGGAGTACACTGGCCAGTTCTGAGCGCCTGGTGATAATGAGATGAAGCTGGTGCCAGTGCTTGGAGTGAGGGTGTCTCCATGACACTTTGTGGATGTCTTTGCATTTGAACAAAGTATTAGTTATACACAGGTTATGAGCGCTGCATAGCTCGAGCAGTCGATGGCCATTGTCATTCATTTTGCTAATGCCATGTGTACCAATAGTGGTATACCAGGCTTTTTGATCCGCGCCGACTCTGGCATTTAAGTCACCAAGTAGTTATAGACTGTCATATTTGGGAATATTTGACACTACCGAATCCAGAGCCTCATAAAAATGGTCTTTTGTTTCCGCTTCAGAGCAGAGAGTTGGGGCGTATAGGCTGAGGATATGCGATGCACCCATGAATGTTAGAAGTTTGATGCCGAGTACCCTCTCAGTGCCACTTGCTCAATGTTTGTCATTAGTTAGTTTTTATGGCAAAGCCAACACCATGTTGCATTGGTCTGTCTGAGGGCAGTCCCTGCCAGAGGAACGTATAGTTTGCCTCACTTATTCTGCCATTGTCGGCCACCATACGATATCAGTAAAAAAAAATGTAAAGTATTTTTTTTATACCTATGGATGATTAAATGAAATAAATTGTATAAGTTGTAGTAAAAGTACTTTGTGAGTTTACTTAAAGCAGACATTGTCTGAAGAACTAAATTTATAGTAAAAGTACTTTGTGAGTTTACTTAAAGCAGACATTGTCTGAAGAACTAAATTTATAGTAAAAGTACTTTGTGAGTTTACTTAAAGCAGACATTGTCTGAAGAACTAAATTTATAGTAAAAGTACTTTGTGAGTTTACTTAAAGCAGACATTGTCTGTAGAACTAAATTTATAGTAAAAGTACTTTGTGAGTTTACTTAAAGCAGACATTGTCTGAAGAACTAAATTTATAGTAAAAGTACTTTGTGAGTTTACTTAAAGCAGACATTGTCTGTAGAACTAAATTTATAGTAAAAGTACTTTGTGAGTTTACTTAAAGCAGACATTGTCTGAAGAACTAAATTTATACTAAAAGTACTTTGTGAGTTTACTTAAAGCAGACATTGTCTGAAGAACTAAATTTATAGTAAAAGTACTTTGTGAGTTTACTTAAAGCAGACATTGTCTGAAGAACTAAATTTATAGTAAAAGTACTTTGTGAGTTTACTTGAAGCAGACATTGTCTGAAGAACTAAATTTATAGTAAAAGTACTTTGTGAGTTTACTTAAAGCAGACATTGTCTGAAGAACTAAATTTATAGTAAAAGTACTTTGTGAGTTTACTTGAAGCAGACATTGTCTGAAGAACTAAATTTATAGTAAAAGTACTTTGTGAGTTTACTTAAAGCAGACATTGTCTGAAGAACTAAATTTATAGTAAAAGTACTTTGTGAGTTTACTTGAAGCAGACATTGTCTGAAGAACTAAATTTATAGTAAAAGTACTTTGTGAGTTTACTTAAAGCAGACATTGTCTGAAGAACTAAATTTATAGTAAAAGTACTTTGTGAGTTTACTTGAAGCAGACATTGTCTGAAGAACTAAATTTATAGTAAAAGTACTTTGTGAGTTTACTTAAAGCAGACATTGTCTGAAGAACTAAATTTATAGTAAAAGTACTTTGTGAGTTTACTTGAAGCAGACATTGTCTGAAGAACTAAATTTATAGTAAAAGTACTTTGTGAGTTTACTTAAAGCAGACATTGTCTGAAGAACTAAATTTATAGTAAAAGTACTTTGTGAGTTTACTTGAAGCAGACATTGTCTGAAGAACTAAATTTATAGTAAAAGTACTTTGTGAGTTTACTTAAAGCAGACATTGTCTGGAGAACTAAATTTATAGTAAAAGTACTTTGTGAGTTTACTTAAAGCAGACATTGTCTGGAGAACTAAATTTATAGTAAAAGTACTTTGTGAGTTTACTTAAAGCAGACATTGTCTGAAGAACTAAATTTATAGTAAAAGTACTTTGTGAGTTTACTTAAAGCAGACATTGTCTGAAGAACTAAATTTATAGTAAAAGTACTTTGTGAGTTTACTTAAAGCAGACATTGTCTGGAGAACTAAATTTATAGTAAAAGTACTTTGTGAGTTTACTTGAAGCAGACATTGTCTAAAGAACTAAATTTATAGTAAAAGTACTTTGTGAGTTTACTTAAAGCAGACATTGTCTGAAGAACTAAATTTATAGTAAAAGTACTTTGTGAGTTTACTTGAAGCAGACATTGTCTGAAGAACTAAATTTATAGTAAAAGTACTTTGTGAGTTTACTTAAAGCAGACATTGTCTGGAGAACTAAATTTATAGTAAAAGTACTTTGTGAGTTTACTTAAAGCAGACATTGTCTGGAGAACTAAATTTATAGTAAAAGTACTTTGTGAGTTTACTTAAAGCAGACATTGTCTGAAGAACTAAATTTATAGTAAAAGTACTTTGTGAGTTTACTTAAAGCAGACATTGTCTGGAGAACTAAATTTATAGTAAAAGTACTTTGTGAGTTTACTTAAAGCAGACATTGTCTGGAGAACTAAATTTATAGTAAAAGTACTTTGTGAGTTTACTTAAAGCAGACATTGTCTGGAGAACTAAATTTATAGTAAAAGTACTTTGTGAGTTTACTTAAAGCAGACATTGTCTGAAGAACTAAATTTATAGTAAAAGTACTTTGTGAGTTTACTTAAAGCAGACATTGTCTGGAGAACTAAATTTATAGTAAAAGTACTTTGTGAGTTTACTTAAAGCAGACATTGTCTGAAGAACTAAATTTATCTTTTTACTTTTCATCATACAATGTTATATAGAGTGGAATAAATAATATTATTACTTATAGGCCTATAGGATTGAAGATTTCAAGATGTCCGTTTTATCAATGCCGTAGAAAAAATTCCTGAACAACTAGAGATGGCTTCATTAAAATACAAGCTGACTGTAAACACTCTACATATAAGACCGATCGAAATAAGCTTATAGTAGGGTTCATTTAATCAAGACATGCTAAGGTAGATAAAATTAATACGATGAGAAAACTGTTTAAAATAATTTCTTCCATTCATGAGAATTTATCTGAGAGAAAAACTGTTCGCACTTTGGCGACGTAGTATTAACAAAATAGATCTGAGGAACTGTCGCACTTTAACGGTAATCAAATTTTAATCCCTGTTGAATACTTGTGGAATGAAATATTTTTATCCTATTCTAGATGCACTTTTAAAATCTTTCAAAATAATTCTTATCTCTCGTATGAAACACACACACAAAAAACAACAACAATATTTTCTGCATTAATTGTATAAAGTAGCTTAATTATATCGTTTAAGTTTTCAGCAGACATAAAAGAATGAAACAAGGAGAGAAAAAACACACTACTGGTTTCATTACGAGAAGATTGTATGCTGTTGGAAATTGTCCATGTGACAAATACATTCGGTCAGTCCAGCTTTGAAACCAAATGAAATTTACAATGTTGGGAATACAACATTCACACATCTTTTTTTTTTGTATGAACATTCCCAGAAGGCTTGATCTGTATGTTTTTGACATGTTGAATATTGTCGTCTGTGTGTGTATCTGTGTGTGTGTGTAAGAGAGATTTTTTCCATGTAGTTCTGTTGATGCTGTTGTTGAACTCTGGTGTAAATTGAATTCATTGTATCTCCCCCGCCCACTCCCCCACCCCACTCCCCCACCCCTCTTCTGTTTATTTGCTCGGTCCGTGGAGACTTCATTGCCTTGTGGGTGCTGGTCAATGGGAATGCAGGAAACGAAATCAAATGTCCCGCCTCCACCCTGTACGTGATGTTTAATCTACAGACCACTAGTCAACATTCGGAGTGAAGGAACTGGAATGAAAAGATTATGGAACCTGTCACAAAAATTACTTGCAACAGAAAGCTTGAACTCCAGTGAACAAAGTGTAGGCTAATGTATATAGTTGTGTTGTTGTTTTGTTTTTTGTGGTGAAAATAGCAGCAACATTTGTACCGGCACATAAATTTCTTAATAACAGCCGCCAATATAGAATTTCTGTGGTCACGGCATACTAGGGAATGTGTGGCCAGCACAATGCCCAACCGCTTTTACTTTACCCCAACTAGTGTCAGGTACCCATCAGAGCTGGGTAGACTCAGGGACACCATCAAGTCCCGGGGAAAAAATCCTAGCCTGCACAAGGACCTTTGGATCGCCAGTCGAACGCGCTGCCGCTCGGCCACCGTGCCAATATGATCAGTTCGGTGCGAAGGTACTTTACTATATGTTAGAATTATATCAAGCCTTTTTAGTCATAGTCTATAATTTACTGACTGGAATTAAAACATCAAAATATAATAGGGCATACAAAATAGTAACTGAACATTAAAAAACAACAACTAAAACAATGAATGTATTAGTAACAAGCTGTAAAAGCTACATTTAAAAATTGTATAAGCTACAACCTTGAACAGAAAGCTTTATATCTGACCATTAAAAAAAATAATTTTCTGACGACATTTAGGAAAGTAATTTAAACTAAATAATATAATCGGTTTAAAAATGGGCAAGTCTTTTTATTTAACAAAAAGCTCAGTTGTCCGTGGATTTAAAATCTTTTTTTTTTCTTTAAAATATAATATTAATTGAAATAATAATTATTTTACAAAACAAAAGGTAGACTATATACTAACTGGAGAATCGAACCCAGGTCGCCCACATGGCAGTCGTATACGTTATCCACTCACCACGTTATCCGCTCACCTAGCGAAGACACAAATGTAAGGCAATAAGGTCAAATGTCTTTAAATAAACCATTTTGATAGGTTAAACGCACACACAGAGCTTTATACATATATAGAGATATAATAATAGCAAGTAAGTACATTGCACTTATAGTGAAGAAAAAGTAAAACAGAAACTATTTGAAGTTTTAATTACATATAAAATAAAAATAAGTTGTCCACATAATCTATTCTTAATGATGAAATCAGACATCAAATGTCCAAATTTAATTTTGATCCGAGCCATAAAGTTAATGAACTTTTAAAATAGTCTGGTCAAAATGAGATTCAACATCATCCAGGGGAGACAAATTGAAATAGTTCCCGAAACAAAAGTAGGCTACTTACCTAAAATGAACATCAAGAGCAGAATGAAATAAAAATGTAAAAGTATGATTGGTATTTCATCACATTTTAATGTAGGCTACAACAATAAAAATAAAATGAAACAGCACTCAACAATTTCCTGCTTCAAAGCGTGCGATATTTACATTATGTTTTGACATTGTTCATCAGTACAATATTTTTTTCCCGCGAGTTGACTTATAATTCTGCTGTTGTTCTGAAAACCAAGTTCACTTACAGAAAACTATAGAATAGAAACGTGCTTGCAGGTGAAATAAAATTGGTTGAAGTTTAACCTCAAACAGATTTCGTAAAGATATTTCAATCTAAACTGATTGCGGGAACTGGACTTGAAGCTCATTAGATTTGATGAATTAGACTTAAATCTCGTTTATTGGTTGACATTGTGTAGATTAGCTTGACAATCACAGATTTCTGATTATATTTATATGTGGGCATCGGTTGACCACAGGTGACACTTCTGTACCCATGAGTCTCAAAGCTGGTGACGTGTGTGAACCACCGATACGCCCTAATTAAGAGTATACCGGTGGGCTAACGTATGAGGGACGTCCCGGTGATGAGCGTAAGAAGAACATTGCACAGGCGAGAACCACTGAGATTCGGTGGGGAGGAAGTAATGGGCACAACAACACCCATCTCGCAGAGCCCGGTGCTTGGACGACCAGTCTTATACCGGTAATTAGTAGAATGTTCAAGCAAGTGTCTTACAAGCTCTAACGTCTGCTGCACTGTGGAAATATGGAAAACTACATAATTAAAAGAGTATTACTTGACCTACATTATATAACTATTTGTAATTATTTACCTGCGTTAGCCCACGAGTTTTTTTGGTGTCTTTGAAAGATTCTTAAAGATCCATGCGAAATTCGCACAAATCAAGTCATTAAATGTCTCGCAAAAGCATACATTATATAACTTTTACTTGACCTACATTAAATAGCTATTACCTGACCTACATTATATTTTTTTTTCTTAACCTACATTAAATGACTATTTCTTGACCTACATTATATAGCTATTACTTGACATACATTATATAACTATTACCTGACCTACATTATAGAAATATTTTCAGATGATATGCAACCTACATTATACTTTTCTTTTAATGAGTTTTGAGCAGACGACCAACATTACAAAGCCAACTAAAATGCTGTATATAAGTGTCTGGCAATGCGCTACAGTTCACAAAAAGTCTTCTACAAGACATATAGAGCAATACAATTATTGCATACTAGCTTGAAAAACATAAAAAGAATGTACAGACGATATTTTGTTTTATTTGTTTTGTTTGTTTAAGAAAAATGAGGGCTGCTATTTTGGATTAAAAAGAAAATGTATCAAAACAAGTTATTGTGTTGCGTCCATTGTCTTGCGAGACAGATAGGAGCCATATTATTTTAGAATTGCATCCTCAGTTGACAAGCTAAACACAGCTCGCACATACACACACATAAAGACAGAAAAATAAATAACTCCACCATAGCTACCCAGTATAGTGAATATGATATACGCCTACCGGTACATTAGGAGCTTATTTCATTGATTTATCGCAACTTCGGGGAAATTCTGCATTCAATAATCACTTCACGAGAAGTGCAACATATTCGGTAGTCGTCTATTGAAAAAAAACACCAGTAATCCTGAATTGGAGAACACAGAAGACGTGATCTGAAGAACCCAGCTGTCATGAATAAAACAAACCAGGAAAACCAGTAACTTAACATCATTTAAAACATTAAGAAAGATGCAAGACTAGACTCGGACCACGGATGAGCGTAGGACGCAATAGTCTTCTTTATAGAAGGAGCGTCTGTAATATAGATATATATAAGATAAGAACCCAAAATTGTTATTTTCAGCATAAAAATAATGTAACATTTGTTTCAAACATTTGCCGGTAGGCTATAAATAAATTCTGGCGAGCTTTAAGTTTTCATCTAAAAAAATAGATCCTAGAGTTTATTAGCTTGTGGATGTGGATATGCTCAAATATTGGTATGAAATAGGGAAATGTATTGAATTAATTTTTGCTTGAAATTTGTAGAGGACAAATATTATTTAATAATTATATTCCCCGTTAATTTGTTTATTAAGTAAGCAGTATACTACATGAGGATTAAAATATCTAGTTCTTAATTACTGCTGCCTTGTGTACTCTAGTGTTCTATATTAAAAACAGACTATTTTTTTAATATGAATTTGTTAGCTGTAGGGCCAAGCCCATTATTTGTAGAGTAGACGAAATCATCGAAACGCTAGGAAGCCGCGTAAAAGGGTTTTGAAAATTGCATTGGGTTATTCTTCCCATAAATCAATGGACAGCAAAAAATGAAATCTATTAAGCCTTGCGTGTTTACAGCATGTTTAGAAAACACTACAATACCCATGTAGATGGCCAAGAATTTACAAGCTACAAATGAGTTGGCATGCTGGACACACATACAAAGATATTTACGCACATACGCGAGTAGACCAGCACATACACAGACACACACACAGACAGACACACACACTGCCTTGTACAGGTCAATGGTCCAAAGACAGACAGCTAAGGAGCTCAATTAGGCAGTTCAGAAACATTAATCATGGTGGTTTCCATGGTGACGAATATTAAATCTCACCCGTTGCAGGTATTTCGACGTTCGTCTCTTGTCCACACAACGAAATCTAGAATTTAATATCAACAACGTCAACAGCAGGTAATGATGAACGTCATTTAAATAAAACCTCATTTTCCTACGACAAGCATTGGGGCAAAGCCTATAGAGTAAGTTCACAGTTTGACAATATTTCTTTCCTCTAGACTTTAAGTAAAGAGAAATTATTTTTTAAAATATATATCTATACATTGAACTGTTTTATAATTAACTGTTTGTTATAAGGGATAGAAATATAATTGAGTATTCGAAAAGGTACTCTCAAGCGTGTAATACGGTATCAATATTAATGTAATATTTTATTCTCATGTAAAATCATCATCTGCTTAGATAAAATAATTCTGCGCGTCTTCTATTGCCGAAAGGAATTAATCTTACTTTAAGGATTAAATTCTAAGTTGGAAATGCAAAACAAGAATCTAAAAAATTTTTTTAAAGAAAAACAACGAGATTTTAAAAATAAAAACGTCTCCAATTCCATGAACAAAGGCAAATCTATCTTCTATCTCTTCCTATCTGAGTTGCTTTCTCACATTGAATGGCTTCCTGAAATAATCAGGAAAACTTAAAATCATTTACGTTTAAAGATCTTGTTATGGGGCACGGTTGCCGCCGGCAGCGAGGTTGACTGGCGTTCTGAAGGCACTGGGTTCGAATCCTGGTGTAGGCCAGGATTTGTTCCCGGGTCTGGAGGGTGTCCCTGAGTCTACGCAGCTCCGATGGGTACCTGACCTTAGCTGGGGTAATGTGCTGGCCACACATCCCCTAGTATGCCGTAGTCACAGAAACTGGTGAACGTTGCTTCATCGGCCCTATGATCGATTTGATACGAAGGGTACAATTTAAGGGTCTTGTTGCCCTACACCAGGGGTCGGCAACCTACGTACGCATGCCAGACCTGGCACGCAGCATTTTTCAATGGCACGCGGAAGACTAACACGACCCTCCCTGCGCTACACGACCTACCCCTGCCCTACACGACCCACCCCTGCCCTACACGACCCTCCCTGCCCTACACGACCCACCCCTGCCCTACACGACCCACCCCTGCCCTACACGACCCAACCCTGCCCTACACGACCCACCCCTGCCCTACACGACCCACCCCTGCCCTACACGACCCACCCCTGCCCTACACGACCCACCCCTGTCCTACACGACCCACCCCTGCCCTACACGACCCACCCCTGCCCTACACGACCTTACTTTAACTAAGCTTAAATACAGGGACACAAACATTTTCTCTTGTCAACTTTGTCTATACAAAGGGAAACACACCTTGCGTAATTCTTTATGACTGGCTTTAAACTTTTAGCACATCAAAATACTTACACTTTTGGCACTTAATTCTCAAACGCTACACAATTCGCCAAATCAATCATCATCAGACCCTTTACCGTTGTGGTCGTTCGGGGAAGCGAATGGACACCTCAGCATCTTTCTCCATATGTGTCTATCTTGAGCGGCTGGCAATAGTGCCGACATCGGCAGCCTTAACCTTCTATATTATTATTGTTCAACCAGCATTTCCGCTGACGGCCTCTCCAACGTCCTCCTTCTACATCGCCTTGGATGGATGTTTTTAGCAGGTCATTATGCCGCAAGACATTAGCCTACCGAACCATGCCAGTTCTGTCACAGACATACTCATTAGTCCAGTGTTCTATGTAGGAGATTCGAAGGATTTTTTTCTCATGCATTTTATTTTCGAATTCCTGCAATAAATATGTTGATGAGATACAAAGATAAAAAAAAATGATGAAATCAATAAAACGTTTAATGGCAATGAAATTGAAGGAAAAAAATTGAAGACAAGCAGCGCCTGAAACATATAAGAAGATAAGAACTAATAATTTCGTCAATAAGATTTTACTTTCAGATGTACTTCATGAACTTGCTTAGTGTAGTTCTGTTTGTTGATCTGTCCTTAAGATATACGATATACAACATTTTTAAAAGTACAACATTGAGTGTAAAATTGTTCGCATTTAAACTTTCATCATCATTAAAAATTCGCCCTTCTAGCCAGGCCCCATCGATATGTTAATAATATGTTCGAATAATTCTACAATGTGCTCCCCCGCCCTCCCTCACCCACACACTACCTTGTACAGCTACAAAATTGACTCTAGGGATATGTTTAAATGTATTGTTTCATTTATGAACCCCCTTTTGAACTTCATGGGCCCCGGAACAATGCACTAGGAGTTACTCTCTCTCCAGTCCTGCTTACAGTATTGGCATGTTGTGAAGACAACTGGGAAATATCTTCTAGAACTTTTCTTTTTTCAGCGATGATAAATAATATGCTAATTCCACAGCATGGAGTTCTCAATCATTTATGTTAAAGCATACAAATGTCTGAAAAAATGCAAACGTTTATATATAGATAAGTTTTACCGTAGTAAGATGGCGATTTGACCTGGATATATATACAATTAAATAAGTACTTTTGATTTAAACACTTTCCGGAAATACGTCCTCAAAAATGAACTCAACAAAATGGTTGTTCATCTTTCTCGATTGAATGTGTTCAATGCCAAAAAAAATAACATTAATTGTGTAGGCCTAAGTATTGTATAATATACACTTATAAATTTATTTTAGTTAGTTAATCACTCGGGTTATACTCATGCACGTAATAAATGAAAATGCCATAAAAGCGTAATAATAATTTGTTAGGTTTCAGTCGGTCACTAATGTAGAGGACTTCTAATATAATTTTATGTATGTCAGTGTCAAATCGGCCATCTTACTACGGTAAAACTTATCTATAAATAAGTGTCTGCATTTTCACGATAAATTTAAATTGATTGAGTACTCTGTGTAGGCGATATATATAGCTCAGTGTTACACATAATATAGATCACGTGACATTGGAAGCCTCCATTTTGAATCCGAATATAATACTTCAAGTACGTATTCTAAAGTTTTCAATGTGTTAATATAACAAAATACATAAAACAAAAAATTCATCTTATCTTATATTATTATAATAATATTGAGTTCAAAATGTGTTGAAACAACGGGCATTTTAGTATGATCTTTTAAAAACAGGCTTTATTGCCTTGATTCCACTAACCAGTCTAACAGATCCGTTGTGCTATCCCATCAACGAACGAATAGTTGTTTTTATGTCCTGTAGTCTAATCACACCAAAAGTTGATTTGTGGAGGAGGCGAGATTTGTTTTTTTTACAGCCCTCTAGATCGGTAGCTTGGACACTGGCCAGAAAAAAGAAAACTACGAAATGAGCTGAAAACCCTGTAAATATTTTTATAACCCGAAATTGTTAAGAGTTTACGACTATTAGAAATTAGGGTTAAGGTTTAGCACTCGGTTATGAATTAAAAGATAACTGAGACTACAATTCACATCACGAGCCAGAAAAATACAAAAATTCAATATTCCTCCAGGGCTATTTGTTATCTATTCTAAACACTGGTTTTAAGTTGACTGGGTTTTTTATTTTCTGTAATCCTGGGGAGAGAATGAAGTCCAGCCAAAATGAAAACGATGTTGTTGTTGTTGTTGTTGTTTTTTTAAAGTTATTTATTTTCTTGTTACTGGTTGATTGTTGTTTTTGTATTTATTTTTTTGTACAAACTAAGCCTGGGTTTTAAACTTTGCACAACTGGCACAATTATGTGGTAGGAGACAGAGAGACAGAGGAAAGTAATATGGGGGGGGGGGGGCACTTTTATAGGTAGAAGAACAGAAGACAAAAACAACCAGAGAGAGAGAGGGGGGGGGGGAGAGAAAGATGAGATATGAGAACTAATTTGAAAAACGATATAGTGCAAGATAAACACATTGTGAGATGATGGACGAGAAAAGGTAAGAGAAAGAAAAAAGAAAGAAAGATTAAAAGTAAAGAAATAAAGATAGAAATAAATAAAGATAGAAATAAATGAAGATAGAAAGTAAGATATATAGAAAGTAAGATAGAAGAAGGAAAGAAAGAGAGGGATATAGTACAGTACCTCTGATTAAATTTATAAACTAATCATTCAAAAAGTTATTGTATAAGCGATCTCACCTAAAGAGGGTTAAAGATACATTTGTAGCAGTGCACAATACTGAACTCATTGATACAATAAATAGTTCTATGAAGTTGAAGTATTTAAACTACTAGCTAATTGCCCCTCCCTCCAAATTGCGTAGATAAAATGATTGTTTTAATTCATATCAAGCAATATCACGATCGACTATTAAAGCAGGGGTCGGCAACCTTTTGCTAATACTAATAGCGTGCCAAACTAGGATTTTAAAATCATTTAGCGTGCCCACAACGTGAAAGTCAAACTGCTCAACTATCTATATTATTTTTATAAGACAATTTATTTAGTAGCAAGACCAAAAGAAAAGGAGCGTAATAGAGAAAATCATTAAAGCGTTTTATATTTAATAAAAAATGAACCTGTTTGTTATTATCAACTTTAAAAAAAAATCCTTTCATAGCTAATACATAATTTCATTACTCAACTTACACATTAATAGTTATCAACATTTGAATTTAGTTGTCAAGAAATTATTCTAGTATTAGCTATAAAGTCTTTGGAATATAGTTTAATCTCAGCATAACTGAGATTTACGCAAACTTTTTATTATTTTCAAATATGTTTATTCAAGATTTTACATGTACAATCTCATATATATTTAGATGAAGAAAAGGGGATAGAAGAACAGTTCATAAACATTTAACGGGATATTATTTAACCTTCACGTATGGAAATTGGTATTTTAGTACAGTAAAGCAATCATTGTAATCATACAAACTGGGTAAAAATTGTAATGTTTGAAAATGTACATATACATTCTTTAGTCATATAATACTTATATAATTTTCAACTATCTTTTGTAATTTGATCATTTTATATTTATAAATCGTAAGCCATTTATTTATTTTTAAAGGAAACAAAAAAAGAAACATATTAGAAATATTAACGCAAGAAAACGGGTTAATTATCTCCCATTAATTAAAATCTCCAAATGTGATGCTAGTGATGCCAAACGAGTGAATTGTTTTAATATAACTAGTGTACCTCTGAATACGCTCATCTATGGGATGAAAGTTTTGATTCTGTTTTCTGAAATGTGACCTGGAAGGGCGTCAATATAAAAACAAATGCCTCCCCTCCCCCTAACAACTCACACACACACAGCTCCATGTCCAGAGAATAATAAAACCATATAACCAGACACATTTATTTCCCTATGTTGCCCGACAGTGAGGCATTAGAAGCAGATCATTTGAATTGACAGTGTACATTTATACAGACGAACTTGTCAACTTGTAGAAATAAAACATGCACTTTAAGAATGAAACCATTTTTTTACTTTGCTCTATATAAATAGGCCAATAAATAAATCCCTTAGAAATTATAAACTCATTTTTTTCTCTCTCCCTCTTATTATCGACCTTTAGCCGCCATGTTTACGTTTAATAGCCAGAACGCAGAAAGGTTAGTGTAAAATTTAAAATTCCTGAAAACCTTTTCTTTTCGTTATTTTAAGGAAACAATTTTAAATGGCTTCACTTCAATCTTAATTGAAATCATTCTATGTTCTTTTCTTTTTTTTAATGTTTTTTTTTTATCAGCTGTTTTCGCTGTTCATCAGCTTTCCCGCTTTTATGCGCGAGCGCCTTCAAATTTAATCTGCCAGACGACATCCGTTGTTTGTTTTTTTCTCTCTGTATTCTTCAGTCCTTGGTTTGTTTGTTTTTTGTTGTTTTTTTACTCTCATTTAATCTGGAGCTAAATGAAATCATTTTCTCTTCTATCATTGCTTGTTCCAGTAATTGTTGGAAGGAATTCGTGAACAAAACAAAATATTGTTTTCTTGTTATTAATTAGTTCACCGGATAATTAGGTCAACATTTTCATAGCGTATATTCAATGTAGAGTTGCTGAATCTGGGGAATCAGAACAAACCAGCCAATGAAAGTGGGATAATTTAAAAAAAAATACACCAACACGATAAGATATTTATAAACGAATTGACAACTATGGTGTTTTTTTTTCCTATCAATATCTGATTGCTTAGGCTAAAAGAGCAGCGAAGAAAAGTAAAGAAAATAGGCTGCCCCCCGACCAACTCCAACTGTCCCGCTTTCAAGTGCCAGAGATGCGACAGAGCCTGTCTCTCAAGGATAGGTCTCCACAGACACAGCCAATGCTGCAAGGCTGGCCAAATCACAAGAGTGCAATGCTAATCGTCGTCTGAGACTATGGGGCCAATGATGATGATGATATTAAAATATATTGGCCTTGTATAGAAAATATTGTAAAGTAAACTAGTAAAATAACCATGTCAGGTACCGGTGAGAGTTTATAGTAGACTTATAGATACCAAGCAAGCATCCAAGCCTTCATCCGGATTCGAACCCAGGAACTTAGGTGAGCCAACTGAAGGCGCTGCCGCCCCAGTTACAGTGCCCCATAGAAAATATTGCAGAATCACTTTAAAACGAGTTAGTCAAAGTTTATACCAATGGACATATACCTTACCTAACAATATCCTAGACTGCTTAAAGGTCTGACAAATATTTAACGTCTTTAACGTGAGAATTATTCATTTAGCTGAGTTGTCTCCAGCCTGTGGGCTATTAGACTGGTTAGTCTAAAAGCAGACGACAACATTCAGGAAAGAAAAACTGGGAGGAGTTAATTAGAGATTCCGTGTGCAAAAAATAATAATTTTGCCTTGCTGCCAGGGAAAGGGTTGAAACAGGTTCGTTTACAATTAGATGTTGTTTGTCCGTCTGTGCCGAGGTTGACCACATGTCTTGTCCGAGGTCTGTATGATTACAAGTATGGGCACAGTAGGGCACCGTGGCGCATTGTGGGACATAGTTGTCTAGCGGCAGCGCGGTTTGTGCATTGTGGGACATAGTAGTCTAGCGGCAGCGCGGTTTGTTCATTCCAAAGATCTTGGGTTCTTGTTTAGTCCCGGACTGTGCCCATCATATTAGGCGTATTTAACACTGGGGAAAAGTGAAGGAGGCCAAGCATTGTGTTGGCCACACAGTCTCCCTTGTAAGACGTGGCTGCGGAAATAGATAACTGGTGTTTCTTTGCACAGTGAGCAACAGGGCCTGAAACGGAAACATTATGTAACTAAGTAATGTATCCCGTCGGACCAAATTGATCATAGGGCAGGTGAAGCAGCGTTCACCAGTTTCTTTGGACACGGCTTTCTAGGGGATTGCGCGGCCAGCACGGTGCCCAGCCGCCTTTACTTTACCCCAACTAAAGTCAGGTACCATCAGAGCTGGGAAGACTCAGAGACACCCTTCATACCTGAGACCCAGGGTTCGAACACATGACCTTCAGTACGCCAGCCGAACGCGCTGACGCTCGGCCACCATGCCAAAATCTACCAAAAACAAAATTCATGACATTTTGGAAATTTTTGAATGTCTTGGTTTTATGTATTTTAAACGTTCAATATTTATTTCCCTTCCTCAATGTTTCCTACAGATCAAAGAAACTTTATTGATTTTACTATCCAACTTTAAGAGCTAAATATCAAAATCTTTTTTTTTTTTTTTTACAATTTTATAGGTACTTGATACATTTTTATCTCCCCTTCCAAGTAAGACATACGAGTGATGTTCGAGCCGAAGCAGCTATAATCTAACTAAATGAGGTCAAACCGAGCTATATTATAAGTCAATGAGCCAATCCAGCTATATTTTATCTCAGTGAGCCAAGCCAGCTATATTCTATCTCAGTGAGCCAAGCCAGCTATATTCTATCTCAGTGAGCCAGGCCAGCTATATTCTATCTCAGTGAGCCAAGCCAGCTATATTCTATCTCAGTGAGCCAAGCCAGCTCTATTTTATCTCAGTGAGCCAAGCCAGCTCTATTTTATCTCAGTTAGCCAAGCCAGCTCTATTCTATCTCAGTGAGCCAAGCCAGCTATATTCTATCTCAGTGAGCCAAGCCAGCTATATTCTATCTCAGTGAGCCAAGCCAGCTATATTCTATCTCAGTGAGCCAAGCCAGCTATATTCTATCTCAGTGAGCCAAGCCAGCTATATTCTATCTCAGTGAGCCAAGCCAGCTATATTCTATCTCAGTGAGCCAAGCCAGCTCTATTTTATCTCAGTGAGCCAAGCCAGCTCTATTTTATCTCAGTTAGCCAAGCCAGCTATATTCTATCTCAGTGAGCCAAGCCAGCTATATTCTATCTCAGTGAGCCAAGCCAGCTATATTCTATCTCATTGAGCCAAGCCAGCTATATTCTATCTCAGTGAGCCAAGCCAGCTATATTCTATCTCAGTGAGCCAAGCCAGCTATATTCTATCTCAGTGAGCCAAGCCAGCTATATTCTATTTCAGTGAGCCAAGCCAGCTATATTCTATCTCAGTGAGCCAAGCCAGCTATATTCTATCTCAGTGAGCCAAGCCAGCTCTATTCTATCTCAGTGAGCCATGCCAGCTCTATTCTATCTCAGTGAGCCATGCCAGCTCTATTCTATCTCAGTGAGCCATGCCAGCTATATTCTATCTCAGTGAGCCAAGCCAGCTATATTCTATCTCAGTGAGCCAAGCCAGCTATATTCTATCTAAGTGAGCCAAGCCAGCTATATTCTATTTCAGTGAGCCAAGCCAGCTATATTCTATCTCAGTGAGCCAGGCCAGCTATATTCTATCTAAGTGAGCCAAGCCAGCTATATTCTATCTCAGTGAGCCAAGCCAGCTTTATTCTATCTCAGTGAGCCAAGCCAGCTATATTCTTTCTCAGTGAGCCAAGCCATCTATATTCTATCTCAGTGAGCCAAGCCAGCTATATTCTATCTCAGTGAGCCATGCCAGCTATATTCTATCTCAGTGAGCCAAGCCAGCTATATTCTATCTCAGTGAGCCAAGCCAGCTATATTCTATCTCAGTGAGCCAAGCCAGCTATATTCTATCTCAGTGAGCCAAGCCAGCTATATTCTATTTCAGTGAGCCAAGCCAGCTATATTCTATCTCAGTGAGCCAAGCCAGCTATATTCTATCTCAGTGAGCCAAGCCAGTTATATTCTATCTAAGTGAGCCAAGCCAGCTATATTCTATCTCAGTGAGCCAAGCCAGCTTTATTCTATCTCAGTGAGCCAAGCCAGCTATATTCTATCTCAGTGAGCCATGCCAGCTATATTCTATCTCAGTGAGCCAAGCCAGCTATATTCTATCTCAGTGAGCCAAGCCAGCTATATTCTATCTAAGTGAGCCAAGCCAGCTATATTCTATCTCAGTGAGCCAAGCCAGCTATATTCTATCTCAGTGAGCCAAGCCAGCTATATTCTATCTAAGTGAGCCAAGCCAGCTATATTCTATCTCAGTGAGCCATGCCAGCTATATTCTATCTCAGTGAGCCAAGCCAGCTATATTCTATCTCAGTGAGCCAAGCCAGCTATATTCTATCTCAGTGAGCCAAGCCATCTATATTCTATCTCAGTGAGCCAAGCCAGCTATATTCTATCTCAGTGAGCCATGCCAGCTATATTCTATCTCAGTGAGCCAAGCCAGCTATATTCTATCTCAGTGAGCCAAGCCAGCTATATTCTATCTCAGTGAGCCAAGCCAGCTATATTCTACCTCAATGAGTCAATCCAGTAAATCTAATAAAACGGACTTTATTCGCCCAGCGCGTCAGTCATAAACTAAGTGTGGATGTTGTTAGTATATCTTCTCTCTAATGTACTTTTACCCGTCCCCCCTCCCCCGTGGGAGAGAAAGATTGAAAGCTCGCCTTATTTCAAATATTTATCTGTACTAATCTGTACTAATCGTGTTGGTCTCCCCCCACCCCTTTTTTTTTTACGTACATCAGTGGTTCCCAACCTTCTTACTGCCACGAACTTTTATACAGCTTCTCAAATTATAACGACCCCCAACCATAAACTTTTTAGTCGCTACCTTGTAACTGTAATGTGCTACTGTTATAAAATGTAGTGTAAATATCTCATATAACTGTAATGTGCTACTGTTATAAAATGTAGTGTAAATATCTCATATAACTGTAATGTGCTACTGTTATAAAATGTAGTGTAAATATCTCATATAACTGTAATGTGCTACTGTTATAAAATGCAATGTAAATATCTCATATAACTGTAATGTGTTACTGTTATAAAATGTAATGTAAATACATTACATTATAACAGTAACGTGCTACTGTTTTTACACAAATTAACTGGTCCTTACAGTGATCAATTTTACTCATTCAGGATTTCAAAAATGTCAACAAAGTAAGTTATTTTCTGCAGTTCACTTTTATTGCCATAAAGTGCTTTGAACTGCGGTCTTACTTTCTATTACAAATGACCATTATTATTATTATTATAATTTGTAACTTAAAGAGTTCTAAGTTTATCACGAAGCTCAAAACACGTTTTTATTAAATTTTTCCTCTCGACAACCATCTGACTTCAGTGTGAAATAATAGTTCGGCACATCCGACTGTTGAAAGTAGGTATGTGATGGGGTTGGTGCGCTGATGTCATCACGCTGGGTACCCGTATGTGAATGTATCTGCATGCACAGAATAAGTCTAGAATTATATTTCTATTCTGTGTATGCATGTGGGTGGGCCCGCCTGTATTCTGATAAAATATGTATTTGCCGGTGGTCTTAGTACCGTCTTAGGTGACCCTATTGAAATGTTTTTTTTTTACCCATTTAGATTTAACATATAATGTTGACATATTATTAATACCATATTCTTTTAATTTCTTTAAAAAAAATTCAACGTGAGCTAACTCGATATTGAAAAAAAAACAATGCTTACTAAATCTAATCGAGGGAGATAATAGCTAGTTTAAAGTCTCTGGGGCAATGATTTATTAAACAATTTTTTTACTACACAATTTGCATTTGAGAAAAATAAAATATTGTATATGCACATAGTCTACCAGTACCGTTACGCAATTTGATAAAACAAAAGTAAAATGCACAATCAATTAATTAATATTTATCATTATAAATGTAATTTTTTGAAACACCTTTTTAGCTACTAGCTTGTTTTCATTAGTACGCATTTACTTCTTTTAAAAAGTATGAAATGATCTTATCTGTAACAGTTCAATTTTTTTTAAAAGCCTTATTTTTAAGGTTTGAAGAATGAAAAGAAAAAAGGAATAGTCTAGGCCAGGGATCGGCAACCTATGGCAAGCGTGCCAGATTTGATAAGTAAAACTATTTTCAATGGCACGCAGAAGACTACTAAAAAAACTATTAAAGTATTTTCTACAAATGTTGCCACTCTCTGGTCTAGACTAAAGATTGTTGGTGCCAGGAAACGTCCCTGTTTGACCCCGCTACACACTGGGGAGAGTTGTGAGGTGGCGCCATCGAAGAGTACTGTGCTGTACGTGTTGTTGTGGAAAGCCTCAATAAGACCATCAAAAAAGAAGTGTTTTCCTATGGTCATTGGCGACTCCCATGAAATGAAAGGGGTCCACAGGCTGGGAACCGCTGACGTAAATGTTTCATCACCTACAGTGACTGTTTAAAGTGTATAATATCTACATTTCTCAACTGACAGGTGTTTATATTTGAATGTTATTTTCATAGTTCTTTTTTGCAGGTAGGTTTAAAATCGTATTAACGGTCAACAACAGAACAACAGTAAGACAATAGAAGAAAATTAATAATTTTTCATGTCAGATGGAATAAACAATTTTCACTATACTCTTCTAAATATGTATAATATAATTAGTTGTATTTAAACATTATAACGCATTGTTTAATGTATTTTTTCTAGATTCGCATAGTTTTTTAAATCTTTTTTCCTGAAATGATTATTAATAATTACACTAAGAAGGGCTATCTTGTCAACTATGGCCAAAAAATATTAGAATAATCGATGCAAGAAAAAAATGTTTAATTTTGTTCAAGTAAAAAAACATTAAGTTGTCCATCTTTGTTTTTAAACCCCCCCCCCCCCAAAAAAAAAATTTTTTTTTATAATATATATGCGTGGGTTGAATTTATCTGATTAAAAGTTCTAAAAAAATTTTATTCTCATATTATAGAAATGTATTTTTTCATTCTAATATCTATTTCTAATACTGTACATAGTCGAGATTTTTGAAGAGCGCAAATGACATTTTGTAAGCCGATATGTCAGCAAAATAATGACATTATCCCACTTTATTTTTATCTAAGCCTAGATTGTAACAATTTGTATGTAGTTGTCAATACTCTATTTTTAACATATGTTGCACACATACACACATATAAAGACCTAAAGGTGATATATATATATATATATATATATGTTGATATATTGATATATATATATATCCAAGACTTGCTGCTCCTTAGTTGCTGTCATCTTACTGTCAGTGACTTCCTGTTTGTAAAGCACACAGTACAAAGAAACACAAGGTGTAAGCTGTCCATTACATTAGGTATGAATCAAAATATTTCAACCATTATAACTTAAAGCTGTTTGCTGGACCATACAATATCAAGTTATTAGATCAACAGTAAAATATTCGCAAGAAAAGGATGAAATTAAATCACACGGCGTCTGCTGTAGCAGTGCTTCGATAACCCGGCACTACATGTGACGTGCTGTCGAGACAGAGCGTTGGATGTTCAAATTCTGATTCAATCCTTGGGATTTTATTTTTTTCTGGATAAATGCTAGCTATTTTCCTGGCCACACATATTCCCCCTACTATTATTGCTATATAAAAACAAATAATATTCATCGAGTCACAAGTCCCGCGAAAAAAAGCATGGTCTAAATACTAAACTTTGTTAACATTCAAAAGTTGGCAGGAACTAAACCATTAATGAAACAATTATAAACATTTTTGAAACATACATACCGGTACTCTTGTTTGAAACTTTACGGTAATTAAATACCTTTATAAATAATAAGAAAATGTATCTTCTTGAGAATTATTGATTGCTTCCATTAGCACCGAGATTGAAAAAAAATGTTTTTAATTTAAAATTGGCGACAATATTTATTTTTTCTTTTACAGAAACAATTTAAAACAATTTATTGTCTTGGTTGTTTAATAAAATCAATCCCATCCCCCCTCCCCCCCCCCCCTCAGGCCACACCTTGGTCGTTTCATTTTTCTAAATCAGAACCCAATGCCCAGTTCACAGATCGAATGTTCCTCAAATACATCAATAAACTTTATTTCATTTCGTCCCGTCCAGTTACAACATCAACAACATCCAACCACTACCCCCCCCCATCAACCCCCCCACCCCCCACCCTCTTCACCTCATTCTGAACGCGATTTGATTGGTTTGTTTATAACAAATTTATATAGACATCTATTTATCCTGACATCTATGTCAGTGCTTCGTTGGAGTCCCCCATTTTTCCTCTCAAATAAAAAAAACCCAACAAAAACTTAACAGCTATCTTCACGTTCAGTTTTTGGTGACTTAGAATATTCGAAAAGTTGCAATTAGATCCAAACAAACGAATTTCATAAAATATATAGGCCTGGACAATTAAGCTACCTAGCTATATATATATATATATATATATAAAATATATATAGAGAGATATAAATAAATATATATAAATACAGTAGTACCTCGGGTTACAAACTTAATTCGTTCCTAAACTGTGTTCGTAACCTAAAAACATTGAATTCAATGAAAAAAAACTCAAACTATTTCAAGATGACAAAAATGGCTTTTTTTAAAAAATAACTTTCAGTCGTTTACTTGAAAAAACGTGTGAATTAAATGCAGAAAAAGAAAAAAAACTAAATAAAATAAAAAAAATGTTCATTGATCCAGATAAAGGGAAGATTTTCAGCTTTCTCTAAATTTTTGATGTCTTTGCTTCTGTAAATTGGTTACGCATTTAGCCACATCGACTGATTTGAGTAACTCTTTGTTCTTTATGATGGTGTACGTGTACCCATGATGTACTGATTATAGCGATGTCATACACATGAACGCCATTTATATATTACAGAATTATTTCTTTATTTACCTGCACTATTATAAATTTGTGCTTCCTAGTAGCACCACAACCGTTCTTCTAACTCAAAATTGATTGGTGTTAACAAGGACAATGATAAAAGAGAAAAACTGAACACAGTGCCACTGCTGTGTAGTATGGCCAATGAACTCGATGTTACGAAGCGTGCAAAATTAGGATAGGCCTATTAGGGTAGCGCTAAGTACTGCGAGAACTTCATCTGTACTCTAAGCCAGGCGTCGGCAACCTATGGCAAGCGTGCCAGACCTGGCACGCAGAGCGATTTCCAATGGCACGCAAAAGAGGCCTAAAAGAGGCAATTCAAGTATCTTCTACAATAAATTGATTTTTAGGCTGTTGGCACGCTGAATGAATTAGTAATCCTACTTTGGCACACTTTTATTAAAAGGTTGACGACCCCTGCTCTAAGCGATCGTTTGTCTCCAACGTTAAACCTTCCTGTCTCCCATTGGTCATAACATGAGGCACTGTTCGTAAACTGAGACAAAAAGGTCTCTAAATTGTTGTTCGTAACCTGAAACGTTCGTAGCCTGAGGCGTTCGTAACCCGATCTACCACTGTACCTTGCAGTTTATCTGTCTGTCTGTTTGTTCGTATGTCTGTCTCTCAGTCCGTCCGCCATTTTCTATTTTTCTTTCTATCTCACTTATCTCTCCCCATCTCTCTGTGTCTATTGGCCTATATATCTATAAAGATAATTTATTTTATCTATAATCTATATTAATCTATATCTATTCTGTAAACGTCAATACCGTCTAATATCTATACCTATATATATCTCTAGATATTTCGAGAGAGAGAGAGAGAGAGAGAGAGAGAGAGAGAGAGAGAGTGAGAGAGAGATAAAGCTATTAGACTGTATTTACGTTTGTAGAATAGATATTATTCTATTCTATTACAAGCTCCTCCCAAGAGTATATCACGTGATATGAAAAGAGTTCAGTTTCCTGGAAAAGGGAAACTACTATGATGAATCAAATCATCTGGGTTAACTCCCCGCGGATAAGAGCAAAACGCAGGAGATAATACAGATAATACAGATATGAGTGTGAAGTGTCAGGACCAGAGCGAATTACATTATTGAATGAGTCGGCATACATGGTAAGCTTAGATCTATCTATTGGACAACAACTAAATAAAAAAAAATAAGAAGAAGTAAATAGATTGTAATTTGAGTTTGTCAGATAAAGTTCCGTTGTAATGGCCAGGGTATAAAATGGGATTGTTTTGCCAGCAAGATGCACTTCAGCTTGATTTGTTTTTTCAATGATTCTTTTAGCCAGGCTTGGCAAAATTCTCGGGAATTATGAAAGGTCTTGACGTCCTGTGATATGAACACTGGAGATTTACTTCTGCCAACATATTTAAATGAATTTAAAAAATATCTTACATTCAAAATATGTGATTCTTCAGAAAGTTGTATAAAAGTTATATAGAAAGCTGTATGGAAAGTTGTATATAAAGTTGTTTTAAAAGTTGTATATAAAGTTGTATAGAAAGCTGTATAGAAAGCTGTATATAAAGTTGTATAGAAAGCTGTATATAAAGTTGTATAGAAAGCTGTATAGAAAGCTGTATAGAAAGTTGTATATAAAGTTGTATAGAAAGCTGTATAGAAAGCTGTATAGAATGTTGTATATAAAGTTGTATAGAAAGCTGTATAGAAAGTTGTATATAAAGTTGTATAGAAAGCTGTATAGAAAGTTGTATATAAAGTTGTTTTAAAAGTTGTATAGAAAGCTGTATAGAAAGCTGTATAGAAAGCTGTATAGAAAGTTATATATAAAGTTGTATAGAAAGCTGTATAGAAAGTTGTATATAAAGTTGTATAGAAAGCTGTATATAAAGTTGTATAGAAAGCTGTATAGAAAAATGTATATAAAAATGTTTTAAAAGTTGTATAGAAAGCTGTATAGAAAGTTGTATATAAAGTTGTTTTAAAAGTTGTATAGAAAGCTGTATAGAAAGTTGTATATAAAGTTGTTTTAAAAGTTGTATAGAAAGCTGTATAGAAAAATGTATATAAAAATGTTTTAAAAGTTGTATAGAAAGCTGTATAGAAAGTTGTATATAAAGTTGTTTTAAAAGTTGTATAGAAAGCTGTATAGAAAGTTGTATATAAAGTTGTTTTAAAAGTTGTATAGAAAGCTGTATAGAAAGTTGTATATAAAGTTGTTTTAAAAGTTGTATATAAAGTTGTATAGAAAGCTGTATAGAAAGCTGTATAGAAAGTTGTATATAAAGTTGTATAGAAATCTGTATAGAAAGTTGTATATAAAGTTGTATAGAAAGCTGTATAGAAAGCTGAAAAGAAAGCTGTATAGAAAGCTGTATAGAAAGCTGTATAGAAAGCTGTATAGAAAGCTGTATAGAAAGCTGTATAGAAAGCTGTATAGAAAGTTGTATATAAAGTTGTATAGAAAGCTGTATAGAAAGCTGTATAGAAAGCTGTATAGAAAGCTGTATAGAAAGCTGTATAGAAAGCTGTATAGAAAGTTGTATATAAAGTTGTATAGAAAGCTGTATAGAAAGTTGTATATAAAGTTGTATATAAAGTTGTATAGAAAGCTGTATAGAAAGCTGTATAGAAAGCTGTATATAAAGCTGTATAGAAAGCTGTATAGAAAGCTGTATAGAAAGTTGTATATAAAGTTGTATAGAAAGCTGTATAGAAAGTTGTATATAAAGTTGTTTTAAAAGTTGTATAGAAGGCTGTATAGAAAGTTGCATATAAAGTTGTATAGAAAGCTGTATAGAAAGCTGTATAGAAAGCTGTATAGAAAGCTGTATAGAAGGCTGTATAGAAAGCTGTATATAAAGTTGTATATAAAGTTGTATAGAAAGCTGTATAGAAAGCTGTATAGAAAGCTGTATAGAAAGCTGTATATAAAGTTGTATAGAAAGCTGTATAGAAAGTTGTATATAAAGTTGTATAGAAAGCTGTTTAGAAAGCTGTATATAAAGTTGTATAGAAAGCTGTATAGAAAGTTGTATATAAAGTTGTATAGAAAGCTTTATAGAAAGTTGTATATAAAGTTGTATAGAAAGCTGTATATAAAGTTGTATAGAAAGCTGTATAGAAAGTTGTATATAAAGTTGTTTTAAAAGTTGTATAGAAAGCTGTATAGAAAGTTGTATATAAAGTTGTTTTAAAAGTTGTATAGAAAGTTATGTAAAAAGCTATGTAGAAAGATGTATAGAAATTGACTGTATCTTGTAAAATCCAACAGCCTATATGTCCTTTAGTAGTTTGGACCATCTAGGCGCCACAGACGACGTGAATGCAATTCTTCTCAGGCCAACGCTCAGCTGATTATCTGATTTTATCCTCCCATCTTTTTCTCTCTCTTACGGTAAGGCCCTGTAGGAGAGTTTGTGCTAGCCCCTGTTGCCCAAATGCGTGATGTATTCTTTCTCGTGATTGCTTGAAGGAGATGTGATCTTTAAAGCAGACGCCAAGAAGTCTTTCTAAAGCATCTCATCCCATCGCATTAATTCTTCTCTCAAGCTGCGCAGTCAATGTCCAAGATCTAGCACGCAAACAGGATAATGGACAGACTTAGTGATCGCATCAGCAGGACTCTCGAGATGAGGAGAGGGGATATATTGTGGTCTCTCCATATCGTCTTAATCCTCTATATGGTCTGGGCCAGGGGTCGGCAACCTTTTGATAATAATGTGCCCTTCTACGATTTCTAATTCACTCAGCGTGCCATAAGCTTAAAATGTATCATGTTCTAGCAATCTCTTGTAGAAAAAAACTTTTTATTGCCGTTTTGGAGGTATTTTGCGTGCCATTGAAAATTGCTCTGCGTGCCAAGTCTGACACGCGTACCGTTGGTTGCCGACCAATGGTCTGGGCGATCCTGTGGACATTTATTAGTTCTGTTCTGGCACATTCTTCCAGCACTATTGCTATTTAGGTATTTGAAGCCGCCTAATTTCTTTAATCTTTCGACCCAGACTTTAATTTCAGTGGTGATGCCAAGGATGTTGTTCATCGACAGTTTTGTCTTTTAGGCAAGGATTTACATGCCATAGGATGAGGATGTTTTGTCTTTTAGGCAAGGATTTACATGCCATAGGATGAGGATGTTTTGTCTTTTAGGCAAGGATTTACATGCCATTTGATGAGAATGTTTTGTCTTTTAGGCAAGGATTTACATGCCATTGGATGAGGATGTTTTGTCTTTTAGGCAAGGATTTACATGCCATTGGATGAGGTTGTTTTGTCTTTTAGGCAAGGATTTACATGCCATAGGATGAGAATGTTTTGTCTATTAGACAAGGATTTACATGCCATAGGATGAGGATGTTTTGTCTTTTAGGCAAGGATTTACGTGCCATAGGATGAGGATGTTTTGTCTTTTAGGCAAGGATTTACATGCCATTGGATGAGGATGTTTTGTCTTTTAGGCAAGGATTTACATTCCATTGGATGTGGATGTTTTGTCTTTTAGGCAAGGATTTAAATGCAATAGGATGAGGATGTTTTGTCTTTTAGGCAAGGATTTACATGCCATAGGATGAGGATGTGTTGTCTTTTAGGCAAGGATTTACATGTCATAGGATAAGGATGTTTTGTCTATTAGGCAAGTATTTACATGCCATTGGATGAAGATGTTTTGTCTTTTAGGCAAGAATTTACATGCCATAGGATGAGGATGTTTTGTCTTTTAGGCAAGGATTTACATTCCATTGGATGAGGATGTTTTGTCTTTTAGGCAAGGATTTAAATGCCATAGGATGAGGATGTTTTGTCTTTTAGGCAAGGATTTACATGCCATAGGATGAGGATGTGTTGTCTTTTAGGCAAGGATTTACATGCCATAGGATGAGAATGGTTTGTCTTTTAGGCAAGAATTTACATGCCATAGGATGAGGATGTTTTGTCTTTTAGGCAAGAATTTACATGCCATAGGATGAGGATGTTTTGTCTTTTAGGCAAGAATTTACATGCCATAGGATGAGGATGTTTTGTCTTTTAGGCAAGAATTTACATGCCACAGGATGAGGATGTTTTGTCTTTTAGACAAGAATTTACATGCCATAGGATGAGGATGTTTTGTCTTTTAGGCAAGAATTTACATGCCATAGGATGAGGATGTTTTGTCTTTTAGGCAAGAATTTACGTGCCATAGGATGAGGATGTTTTGTCTTTTAGGCAAGAATTTACATGCCATAGGATGAGGATGTTTTGTCTTTTAGGCAAGGATTTACATACCATAGGATGAGGATGTTTTGTGTTTTAGGCAAGGATATACATGCCACAGGATGAGGATGTTTTGTCTTTTAGGCAAGAATTTACATGCCATAGGATGAGGATGTTTTGTCTTTTAGGCAAGAATTTACATGCCATAGGATGAGGATGTTTTGTCTTTTAGGCAAGAATTTACATGCCATAGGATGAGGATGTTTTGTCTTTTAGGCAAGAATTTACATGCCATAGGATGAGGATGTTTTGTCTTTTAGGCAAGAATTTACATTCCATTGGATGAGGATGTTTTGTCTTTTAGGCAAGAATTTACATTCCATAGGATGAGGATGTTTTGTCTTTTAGGCAAGAATTTACATGCCATTGGATGAGGATGTTTTGTCTTTTAGGCAAGAATTTACATGCCATAGGATGAGGATGTTTTGTCTTTTAGGTAAGAATTTACATGCCATAGGATGAGGATGTTTTGTCTTTTAGGCAAGGATTTACATGCCATAGGATGAGGATGTTTTGTGTTTTAGGCAAGGATTTACATGCCACAGGATGAGGATGTTTTGTCTTTTAGGCAAGAATTTACATGCCATAGGATGAGGATGTTTTGTCTTTTAGGCAAGAATTTACATGCCATAGGATGAGGATGTTTTGTCTTTTAGGCAAGAATTTACATGCCAAGGATGAGGATGTTTTGTCTTTTAGGCAAGAATTTACGTGCCATAGGATGAGGATGTTTTGTCTTTTAGGCAAGAATTTACATGCCATAGGATGAGGATGTTTTGTCTTTTAGGCAAGGATTTACATGCCATAGGATGAGGATGTTTTGTCTTTTAGGCAAGAATTTACATGCCATAGGATGAGGATGTTTTGTCTTTTAGGCAAGAATTTACATTCCATTGGATGAGGATGTTTTGTCTTTTAGGCAAGAATTTACATTCCATAGGATGAGGATGTTTTGTCTTTTAGGCAAGAATTTACATGCCATTGTATGAGGATGTTTTGTCTTTTAGGCAAGAATTTACATGCCATAGGATGAGGATGTATTGTCTTTTAGGCAAGGATTTACATGCCATAGGATAAGGATGTTTTGTCTATTAGGCAAGGATTTAAATGCCATTGGATGAAGATGTTTTGTCTTTTAGGCAAGGATTTACATGCCATAGGATGAGGATGTTTTGTCTTTTAGGCAAGGATTTACATTCCATTGGATGAGGATGTTTTGTCTTTTAGGCAAGGATTTACATGCCATAGGATGAGGATGTTTTGCCTTTAGGCAAGGATTTACATGCCTTAGGATGAGGATGTTTTGTCTTTTAGGCAAGGATTTACATGCCATAGGATGAGGATGTGTTGTCTTTTAGGCAAGAATTTACATGCCATAGGATGAGGATGTTTTGTCTTTTAGGCAAGTATTTACATGCCATAGGATGAGGATGTTTTGTCTTTTAGGCAAGAATTTACATGCCATAGGATGAGGATGTTTTGTCTTTTAGGCAAGAATTTACATGCCATAGGATGAGGATGTTTTGTCTTTTAGGCAAGAATTTACATGCCATAGGATGAGGATGTTTTGTCGAGATGCTTGACTAGATTGGCTTGTTCTTCTTAGTCTGAAATATTGAATTAAATTTTATAGTATTTCTTCTTCCATAGTAAAGTAAAGTATCCCGTCGGACTAAATTGATCCATGGGGCTGGTGAAGCAGCGTTCACCAATTTCTGTGGCCGCGGCTTAGAATTGTGTGACCAGCTCAATGCCCATCCGCCTTTACTTTACCCCAACTAAAGTCAGGTATTCAGCAGAGCTGGGTAGACTCAGGGACACCCTCCAGTCCCGGGAACAAATATTAGTCTTCGCCAGGATTCGAACCCAGTACCTTGGGTATGCTAGTCGAACGCACTGCCGCTCGCCACTGTGCCCCTTTCTTCTTCCATAAAGAGATAAATATCTTTTTTGACGTTGTTGTTAATTTCTACATTATTTTACAACACTGATTAGCATTATACAAATATCTTCATACTATATATATATAAAGGTTTCAACCAATTTAAACTAGTGCTTTAACTAATTTGGTAAATATTACTAAAAATCAACTAGGCCTACAGCTACAGCTAAAACATATTTTATTTCTTCAATTTGACATTTAATTCATATCATTTATTCTGGCTCTGAACTATTTTTATAGTAAGAAATGAAATATTAAACCAATAAACAAAAAATCAGCACAAGAAAAAAGCAGACAGAAGCTAATTTTTTTTTAAAATGTTAAACTTTATTATTCAGATACTTTGACCTACAGTTAAATTGCCCAGTTTCTGTGACCAGAATAAACAGAGTCCACCTCAACACCACGCCTCTTTATATTTATAAAGTACATTTGAAATCCATCGTGTGGCCATATGATTGAAAGGTAAGCACTAGACTGGGCCGTACTTCATACCGTCACAAGGACTAGTATTAGTCTAACAGATATAACAATTAGTGTCTACTCGATGGTCAAGGGTCCAATGTGAGGTCAATTTCCTGTTTCACTAATTGTAAGATTGTATTCTCTTTAGTCTCAATCCCTTTAAAAAGTAAATACAAATCTATTTTTTTAATGTGTCGAAGTCAAGTTTTCAAAGTATCAATGCCTTTGAAACCATTCTTACCTACTAGTAGTTATGCCCGTCAAAATGACGGAGAAACTAAATGACTACAATATGTTTTGTTAAAAGAATACAAATTATTGCGGTCAAGCTTCTAGTATTAAAACGTAGCGAACGTTTGTATTGACTTGACTTGTTATTAATAATATTAAAGTAACAAATAGACTATACTATCAAAAAAGAAACAAATTACAAAATAAGAAAAAGTAAATAAAAAGTAAATAATAAAAATAGCCGATCTTAATATTTCGCAGTTCGGGAAAACCGTGTCCCAGAGAACACATAATTTGAAAGTTTTGTAAAGGGACATCGCTCTGAATGTTTTGTGAATGGCACTCTAGATTATAACCTTAACATAATTAGTAATACCATAGACTATAACAAGATGGACAGCTTGCTCTATTTTTAGAGCTTATATCAACTTTTTTTCCGTGCGCAAATGATAAGGCTGTCTTAAGCATGTTCTTAATTGCCCGATCTAGTTTCGGTCGAATCAGGTATCGTTCAATTCGCAAGAGCTACTGTTTGCTTTTAAATGGGCTCGTGCACTTTCGCCGACATTAGGGCGAGCTAGGAAGCTCAGCGAAATGGTGCTCTTGTTTTTAACTGGTCTATTTTTAGCGCTGAGGCGAACTGCCGGATGTTAATATTGCTGCAAAATGGCTGCGCTCACAGACGAAGAAGCTTTGGGTGTTGCGATTACATTGCACACAGATTTTGGGCAATATTGTTCAAGGCCTTGGTTTTTTTCACCCTTATTTTTATAGTCCCGTTGGGGTGAGTTCCACAGGCATGGAACATTTTCCCATGCATCTATGAATATTACTAGACTGTCCTCTGACTGTCTTGTAAGACGCCATTTTTTTTCATTAAGACTAGGCAATTTTGGTGCCTTTTCGCATAATGAACGTGATCAATTCAGCCAATCAATACGCGGCTTCGTCAACATGTCGACGAAGCAATCGTTCGCCCGAATTTGGTTCGCCGATACCCCCCGAGATGTCGTTCGTCGAGCAATAGATCGCCCTGTTAAGCGCGAAAACGACGAAAGGCGAGCAATTTACGAAGCGAACCCTTGCTCGGGCTGTTCGGCGAACTACAATTCGGGCAATTAAGAACATGCTTTATATTACTTCTACGCTCCTCGTTGTTTCTTAAATGTTTCTGCTTTATAGGCGTACAACTTTCTATTTTAATTTTAATTTTTCATTCAGAAAATCTAAGCGATTCAATGAAACGGAAGTGCAAAGGAAACAACGAATCGGAAATTCCGAAAATCAGTGTTTTGAGTCATCATATAGCAGAAATACTAAAGCAAGCGGTCCATGTATATTATAGTCTATGGTAATACGTTTATTTCAAAATCAATTAACGAATCCAGAAATATAGTTGATATAATAAAAAGGAACTTTGGAGGACGTTTCCAATTTATCTATTTAACTTTTGTCCCGATCCGTTAAACGGTCTAAAAGTGTATAGAGGACAAACATAATATTTATATATATATATATGTGTGTGTGTGTGAGTGTGTGAACAAACTCACAGTAATTATACAAATTGATGTCTCAACCTGATCAAAACATCAAGAATCATGCTTCGCCCTACCCATGAACAGAGCGCCATTTCTTGACCTATATTTTCTGTCTTCTATTCTCACGTGAGACTTTGACCTTTGACTCTTTTCCCTCCAGGTTTGTTTTGGAAATAAAACCTCCAGAGTAACCGTTACCTTTGCTTTGTTAAATTTATTTATTATGAGCTTGACCTATTACTTTCTTTCTTCAGGCTACATTGTACAAATTATTTTTTAAAACCTTTCATTTATAGATTCGCTGGATTCATTCAATTTATTTACATCCCAATGGATTCTAAATTTTAATTTGTAAATTTTTTTGAATTCCCTGACGGAGAACTAGATGAAGATTATTCAACCCGGAAGCTAAAGTGGGGTCGGCTTTTTTTGTGGATAACCAGAAGTGTGACAAGCAAACAAACAATAAGCAATAAC
Source organism: Anisus vortex (assembly GCA_949126835.1). NCBI lineage: Eukaryota > Metazoa > Mollusca > Gastropoda > Planorbidae > Anisus > Anisus vortex. The sequence goes on along the minus strand of OX421499.1, from coordinate 42,448,289 downwards.
AAGCCAGTCCCCGATCAATAAAAAACTTTTGCTACACAGTTGCCGTAACTGTCTGTTACTAGGTCGTTTGTGTGAGAAGTCAACTTTTGATGACGTCAACTGCCAGGCTTGGAGAGATATAGTACAATATGACGTAAAGTTGTATCACGTTTTAATGATACGGAGTTGATGTGGAGGTTGAAACAGAATAAATGACATCACAGAAGTGACTTGTATAGTGTGTACGTGGGAGTGCCGCTCATTTGAGTTAGTTGCTCCTTCTCTATGGAACAGTTTATCTCAGACACTGAGATAAACTGGGACAAGATAATCTTTTAAAAAGAATTTAAAGACCTTTCTCTTTGGCTAATACATCTGCACTGCAAATCACACCAAGGGCGCACTGAACGTGCTAAATTAATAGCATGGATAGAAGCGCTATAAGAAATCACCATTCTTATCTTATACCGGTACCGTACACTTGCCTTGTACTGAAATGAGTTGTAAAGCTGTGTGGACGTAAAGTTTTGTGGACGTAAAGTTTTGTGGACGTAAAGTTGTGTGGACGTAAAGTTGTGTCGACGTAATGTTGTGTGGGCGTAAAGCTGTGTGGACGTAAAGCTGTGTGGACGTAAAGCTGTGTGGACGTAAAGTTGTGTGGACGTAAAGTTGTGTGGGTATATATATATATATAGTCTATTCACAGCTAGGTAGAATTATTAATTCAATGGAAACTCAACCGATGCCCAGTAACTATATTCGATTTCTATAATTTCTAGATGAAATAGAAGAACATTCTTATTGTTCCGAACATAACCATGTTTTCATATAGCCTCCAGTGTATGTATCATTTTCATTGATTCCATTTTGTATTCGGATAAAAGAAGTGTGTTAAATCTATCGACAAGTCTTAACGATTATGCATGCATGGTGAACTTTTAATGTCGCTGCATTCCTACACTCTATCTGATAAAACATGCCTATGAGCTGCGTTCATGGTTGTTCTGTGAGTAAGTAAAGATTTACGGGATACAATCATTTCCAAAAGATGTTGCCGAAAGAAAACGATTGATTTTAAACGTTAGACTCGAAAAATCACTTATTTTGAATGATTTTAAACGTTAGACTCGAAAAATCACTTATTTTGAATGATTTTAAACGTTAGACTCGAAGAATCACTTATTGTGAATGATTTTAAACGTTAGACTCGAAGAATCACTTATTGTGAATGATTTTAAACGTTAGACTAGAAAAATCACTTATTTTGATTTTAAACGTTAGACTCGAAGAATCACTTATTTTGAATGATTTTAAACGTTAGACTCGAAGAATCACTTATTTTGAATGGTTTTAAACGTTAGACTCGAAGAATCACTTATTTTGAATCATTTTAAACATTAGACTCGAAGAATCACTTATTTTGAATGATTTTAAACGTTAGACTCGAAGAATCACTTATTTTGAATGATTTTAAACGTTAGACTCGAAGAATCACTTATTGTGAATGATTTTAAACGTTAGACTAGAAAAATCACTTATTTTGAATGATTTTAAACGTTAGACTCGAAGAATCACTTATTTTGAATGATTTTAAACGTTAGATTCGAAAAATCACTTATTTTGAATGATTTTAAACGTTAGACTCGAAAAATCACTTATTTTGAATGATTTTAAACGTTAGACTCGAAAAATCACTTATTTTGAATGATTTTAAACGTTAGACTCGAAAAATCACTTATTTTGAATGTAAGATATTTTAAAAATTGATTTAATTATGTTGCGGGAAGTAAACCGGAAGTACATGTAAACATTGACACCCGAGATATATATTTTAGTTTATTGTAAGCAAGTTGTAAACTAAAAAATTTAAATTTTACTTAACGCAACTAACACATCAACTATCAATTATCACATACACAATTTTGATATTAAAAACGAATTCTTCATAACTAATCTTGTAACCTTTGTATATTTCTAAATGCTATACCGGTACTGGCAAAAAGCAGAAAACATTATTTACAGTTTATTGCCGGAAATAAACCGGAAGTTCATGTGTGCATTGAACCCAAAAGGTTAGGCCTCATTAAGACTTGTCGATGTACTAAATGATATGAATGTATAGTGAAACGTGATAAATGTATACCTTGCTATAGAGCGTTCTCAGTGGGCGTGGCTTAGGTTTTTACTCTATTTTTAGTGACGTATTTGTGTAAATATAAGAACCCAATTGAGGTACAAATGTAACGTGGTGAAAGTGAAGTACTTCTTTATCATGCAAAATTCACATCTGAATATTGGCTATCCTACTCAAAAATAAGGAGGTAAATAGTAGTACTGTAGATTAATTGATTAATGTGATTAGGCTAGGGCCGGCTAGACCTATTTAACCTTTCAATTTCACTTTATAGGCCTACACTTTTAATGTTTCGTAGGCTAGGCTACGATGTCTAGTGATAATGTTGGTGAATAGGCTATCTAGTCAAGTCACTATTAGGCTCACATCGTCTATGATCTATGTCTATGATAATAATAAAATAGCCTATTTTATTTAACATACATAATACAGCTTAAATCTTAATAAGACTTAAAACACAACACATCATTTAAAAAAAGCTCGAGCCTATATGAAACTTTATTAATACAGCGGCCATTATTACTTGTACACCATTACAGAAAGTAAACACAAATCACGTGCTTTTTGTCACGTGATTGCAAACGCCTTATTTAGATTATTTTCCCTCGGTACGCTCGCGTTTTATAAGTGTTAAACTATTTTATATCTAAATGTTCTCACATTTCCTAAAACATTTGCAATAGCTGTTTATTGTGTGAGATGAAAGAATGCGTTCGTGGGAGTCGATGGTTGCCAAAAGAAAAAAACGGAAGCATTTAAAGTTGAGACAGCTGAAATAAAATTCACTTTATTTTTTTAAGACCGACATATTATATGGAACTAGAATATCTTTCTTTAGATGTAATTAAATAAAAATCGATTTTATTCGGGACTGTCTTCGAGTCAAAAAAATAAATAAATGTTTTTTTACTCTATTAAAATCGTTTTTTTTTCTAAAAGGTTCGTATAATATTTGACGAAGTAATCGAATTCACGTAATCGCGTTAAACGTAACCATCTATTTGTTTTTGCCAACCGCGTTGGTAAGGGCTTGGTAATGTCACGCGACTTCACTGACCAATGAAACACATTTAGAGACGAAATCCGTTTAGCAATTTAATTGGATGATTTTCGGGAAGTCCCACTAGAATGTTTCTTTATTTTGTTTGTTTGGCTTATGTTTTAAACAGTTTTTCTTTTATGAAAAAAGAATAGCATACGATTTGTTAGTCTCCTTTGTAGATATTGGGAATAAGAGTTATACGTTTTTTTTAATGCATTATATAACTCTTTCTATGGGGTTCTTTTATTTATATAGAAAACTTGAATTCATGTTATTTGACTGTTAGACTGAATGAGATTGTAAATATCTACCTATCTTGCTAACCACCTGACCATTTGACTGTTAGAGATTGTACATATCTACCTATCTTGCCTAACCACCTGGCCATCCACCTACCTGCCTAACCGAATAACCATCAACTCAACATTCCTATGGGAATCCGCAGTTGACTCATAAGCTGGACTGCGCAAACAGTACCCTTTGGCTTGCCGTGGGGTGGCTGGAGCCCGGACAGAACATTGGTGTTCCCCCCCCCCTCCCGTCCCGGTTCACCCTTACCAACGTTACGCTCTTCGTCTCGTCCGTTTTTGTAGAGACATAAATTAGGTGGGGCACGCGACTCTCTTGACACCTCCCTCCCTTCCCCCTTTTTTTTTTCCATGGTTAAGCTTACGCCTTTTAAACCTGTTTCAAATTAAAAGGACATTTTCAATAAATGTTATGTGATTGAATGAAATATAAATAAGTATTGTAAGTTAATATTTACTGCGTGACTTGGTTCATCTCAGAATATGACAATCAGTTCGCCAATCAACTAGAGTCAGCGAAGACGTCAATTCAAGATTACAGGTATCTATTCTAATTAGAAATGCTGAATCTATTATTTCTAGGAATATTTAGTTTCTAAGCATAAAAATAAGGATTCATAACAGTCTTATTTTTAAATCGTAAATAAATTAAATGATTTTGAGTGCGTTTTTATTGTAATTAAAAGATGAAATAATTAAAACGCGTTTATTGTTCCATTTAATCAATATTTTATGTATGTATTTCTTGCATTTAAATATTGGAAGAACAGAGCTGGAACGCAGGAGTTTTACAGTAAACATAAAATAGATGTATCGTTCAATCGCTCATTAGATTAGTAAATACACGGTCGATTACTCTGTTAACTAAATAACTAAGTAACTAAGTAAGTAGATAAACAAAAGTACAAAAACACTGTTCTTATCCCATAGTGGCGTGTGGGTAGGGAATGGGTTGTCTGAACAAACTAGGAAAACCAGTAACTTAACATCATTTAAAACACTAATAAAAATGCAAAGACTAGACCTAGACCACGGATGAGCGTAGGACGCAATAATCCTCCGTATAGAAGAAGCGTCGGTAATATATAATATAAAAATAATCCTTACTTAGAAATACAACTCAGTAACGATCTGTCACAATGCTCAGATAAACATAAACAAGTAACTAAGTAAGAAAGTTACTAATTAAGTCACTAAGTAAGTAAATTAAAAAGTAAGTACATTAGTAGATTAAATAACCAACTCAGTATTTAACTAAGTGTTAACCTAGCATTTACAAAAATCAATTAAATAATCAACCAAGTAAATAGGTCACTAAGGATATAAGGTGCTAATTAGGTCACTAAGGATGTAAGGTGCTAATTAGGTCACTAAGGATGTAAGGTGCTAATTAGGTCACTAAGGATGTAAGGTGATAATTAGGTCACTAAGGATGTAAGGTGATAATTAGGTCACTAAGGATGTAAGGTGATAATTAGGTCACTAAGGATGTAAGGTGATAATTTGTCACTAAGGATGTAAGGTGCTAATTAGGTCACTAAGGATGTAAGGTGATAATTAGGTCACTAAGGATGTAAGGTGATAATTAGGTCACTAAGGATGTAAGGTGATAATTTGTCACTAAGGATGTAAGGTGCTAATTAGGTCACTAAGGATGTAAGGTGATAATTAGGTCACTAAGGATGTACGGTGCTAATTAGGTCACTAAGGATGTAAGGTGATAATTTGTCACTAAGGATGTAAGGTACTAATTAGGTCACTAAGGATGTAAGGTGATAATATGTCACTAAGGATGTAAGGTGCTAATTAGGTCACTAAGGATGTAAGGTGATAATATGTCACTAAGGATGTAAGGTGCTAATTAGGTCACTAAGGATGTAAGGTGATAATTAGGTCACTAAGGATGTAAGGTGCTAATTAGGTCACTAAGGATGTAAGGTGCTAATTAGGTCACTAAGGATGTAAGGTGCTAATTAGGTCACTAAGGATGTAAGGTGATAATATGTCACTAAGGATGTAAGGTGCTAATTAGGTCACTAAGGATGTAAGGTGATAATTAGGTCACTAAGGATGTAAGGTGCTAATTGGGTCACTAAGGATGTAAGGTGCTAATTGGGTCACTAAGGATGTAAGGTGCTAATTATGTCACTAAGGATGTAAGGTGCTAATTAGGTCACTAAGAATGTAAGGCGCATCTCCTTGAACAACAGAGACACACAATAACAGATACAATAATGATTATAGTAGACTTTGTATTAGAGTAGTAAAAAAGTTCAATGGCTTGAAAAGAAAGTTACAGTTCATTTCAATTCAACTCAAACACCAGAACATCAGAACACATTTTCTTTTACTAAAAAGTTTCGTATGAAAAATGTTCATGATATTATTTGAATTGTTTGACTTTAAATCAAACATAAACATACTTAAATACATAAAAGATGGCGCTGACTGAAGCGTTGCTTGAGATTGTATGTATTCTAAGTAGTTAATGGACACTTGTTAGCCTTCAAAATCACCCTTAAATTGTGGAGTTTTTCCCCGGGTGTAACGGGGTGTCCACAGTACAATGAAGAAGAAAGAAAGATAATAAAAAGCAGAAATAGCCCTGTTCGTGCTGCCCTTAGAAAAAAACCCATGGGTGTATGTCTTTGTGTGTGAGCGTGTGAGTTAGCCTATATGTGTGTCTGCCTGCTTGCATGTATGCCTGCGTGTGTTAAATTTAAAATGTCCATTCTATAATTGTTTAATGGCCAGGAATTTATTGTGTTTTTTTTAGAGATTATCACGATTTGTAAATTATTTCCCTTTATTTTTATTATGTTTAAAGCGAATAATTCTTATTGAGCTTATAATCGGTGATTAGGTTTCAATAAACCATTTTATATTTTAAAAGGTAGGCCTATTACCTGGCTAATAATCTGTAATGTTGCTAATGGGGAAAAAAGTTTGGGCCCCACTTATAAAATGAAGCTATGTAAAGTTGTTGTTTTTTTTAGCTTTTAAGACAAAAAAATATCGACTCTCGTAATATTAATATTAAAATATTCTTTTGTGTAAAATACAATTTCATATTTAAAAAAAAGGGTTCTATTTCTGGGTTGGCAAGAGCTTTTTCTGACAGTTCCATTTTGTTTGTTTGTGTATAAATAAAGCAATTTTGAGGAAACCAAACCAAGTTAAGAACCACAGAAAGACACAAACTACATGCCAACTCTGAAATTCTATTCCATTTCTTTTCATGACACAATTTAAGCTAGTTGTTATTGTCGTTGGATCTCAAACATGCCAACGTTTTCTTTGTTTCTTTCTTTGTGTGTGTGTCTTTTTAAAGCCAGAAACAATTTAGTGTGTAAATAAATAATGTCTAAAAATATAAATACGTTTTTTTAAGTGTGTTCGACATTTGAAATATTATTTTTTGAATCAATAAATACATTAACAAATTTCATAAAAGGATTGGGATTGAAAGAGGTCATACAAATTTCAAAGCGGACAACACGAATAAAAAAATATTGAAGGTAAAAACAGACACACAAAAACAACTAAAACAAACGAATTTTAAGATCTATAAATGAGTGAAGAATTTGTTGAAGTATTATATGAAGTATGGTTGCAGTTTTTGTCGATAAAGAAAAAAATACGATTCCTTTCTCTATCCAAACAAATAACACTTTCACTTGCTTAGCTAGTGGTCGGCATTTCAGAATTTATGAATTATTAATACGTATGATTATTAACTATTCTTATCTTATATGTTTCTTCTATACAGAAGATTATTGCGTCCTACGCTTATCCGTGGTTGAAGTTAATTCTTGCATTTTGATTAATGTTTTAAATGATTTTACGTTACTGTTTTTTTTTCTGGTTTGTTCAGGTAACCCATTCCATGCACGGATGCCACTTAGGAAGAAAGAGTCGCTTATCTGAATTTGTTCTTGAAGAAAAGCCTTTGATGGATTTTTCGAATAGAGGGTTTGTCAGACGAAGATAGCATGTTATTGAAATAATCTATTATACCTTCATGTATTTATAATGCTAGAAATCATCCATTCTTTCGTTTGTTTATTTGAAGATGACCAAGTGGGTGTTTCCATTTCAAGAGTCTACTTTCGTTTCTTTCATGTTATGAACATTCATTGTTAGGTAATTGTTGACCACACCATTTGTAAAAATCGGAGATCGTTCTGTAATTAAGATTTTTCATCACAATACACAAGGTCAACCATCCAACGTCCAATACTTAAACACATAAACACACACACACATATAAAGACACGTGACCTTATTTTCTCATATTAGGCTTATACTTTTGCGATTTCATTTTGGACATGTGTCTTCGCTAGCTAAGTGGATAACGTATTGGACTGTCATGCGGGCGACCCTGGTTCGATTCTCCAGTTAGTCTAATACCTTTTTTTTTAAATTTTTTTTTAAAATTTTCAATTAATATTACTCTAAAAAAAAGATTATTAACCTACGAACGTCACCGGGCAATTTTAGATTTTTTTTAAATAAAAAGACTAGCCCATTTTTTTTACCAGATTACAATATTTATTTTAAATTACTTTCCTTAAAATTCTTCAGTAAAAAAATATAGAGATTTTTTTTTATTATTAGATGTATAGCTTTCTGCTGAATGTAGTTTATAAAATTTTTATCTGTAGTATACGTGCCTGTTTTTCCCCGGGTAACGCCGGGCCAATTTAGCTTGTTGTTATATAAAATAAAAATTTCTATTCTCAAAGTTTATTTTTTCTTCACGGTAGTGTCGTTTCTTCGGGCAAGCATTTTGACTCATAACTAAAGAATTGTTCATTCAGTTTAGATCTAGCATTTCTAACCAAACGCAATTAACAAAACTTTAAAAAAAGTATACAAATGCTAAACACGGAAGCTGAGCAAGAGACAATTTCAGAGTCATTAATAAAACGTCAGAATGTTAGGAAGGCAATAAATATACTAATTGAGCGAGTGTGAATTGCTCGAATAAGGGGAAATTTAAACTGATTTATCGTGACTTGGACAAATATATTAATTTATATAATAAATATCATGTCATTATGATAATTAATCCCATGAAAAAAGTCAACTCAGCAGGGGAGTCACGATTTTTGCATAAAAAATTTATACCAGTAAAAAATCCTGACAAAGATTTTTAAAATGCCTAAATGACAAGCATACTGAAACGTCAGATAAATAATATAATTTTAAGCTAGCTCTAAAATAATAATAACATGCTTTTATCAAAAACCAAAATAAAGTATCGATTTCTTGCTTACATTGTGTCTTGCACGACACTGACATCATAGTGTATGCCTAAAATATTAAACTAAACAGCAAAAATAAATAAAAAAAACTCAGATCTAGGAGAGAAAATCCCAAGCATTTATTTCTTTAGACGGAAATAATACAGGGAGGTTAAAAAAATAACAATCTTGTTTTTGAAACATGCTCCCACAAGGTGATGGTCCACTCATACTGATGTAGAACGACTGGTGTCATACTGACTTAGAACCAATTGTATAGGTGGTCCACACATACTGACATACATCCCCTGGTATAGGTGGTCCACACATACGGACATAGAACCACTGGTGTTGGTGGTCCACACATACTGACATATAACCACTTGTGTTGGTGGTCCTCACATACTGACATATAACCACTTGTGTTGGTGGTCCACACATACTGACATATAACCACTGGTGTTGGTGGTCCTCACATACTGACATATAACCACTGGTGTTGGTGGTCCACACATACTGACATAAGCCACTTGTGTTGGTGGTCCACACATACTGACATATAACCACTGGTATAGGTGGTCCACACATACTGACATACATCCCCTGGTATAGGTGGTCCACACATACTGACATATAACCACTGGTGTTGGTGGTCCACACATACTGACATAAGCCACTTGTGTTGGTGGTCCACACATACTGACATATAACCACTGGTATAGGTGGTCCACACATACTGACATATAACCACTGGTATAGGTGGTCCACACATACTGACATAGAACCACTGGTATAGGTGGTCCACACATACTGACATAGAACCACTTCTGTTGGTGGTCCATACATACTAACTTAGAACCACTGGACAATTAAATAACAGCTAGTACGAGATGTCCTCTTATTTAATCCATAAAGTTCTTAATAAAGTTTATTTCTCGTTTTATTTTTCGACTTGGCTAACATTTTTTTTAAAGGTCATCTATAATAATGAATGGCTCTAATTCAATGGATTAATTTAGATGTCTATCGAAACAAAACTAAAACATTCGCTGAATAGTTTTATCCAATAAAAAGAAGGATAGAACTATAGAACTGTTCACATACAACTAGCCCATACAGTTAATAAAGTAAGGTTTTCTTTATTTGATTCTGACAATAAGAAATAACGGGGAAAAACCTTTAGAAACAAAAGTTCATGGAATCGAAGAAAAAAAAACCACAGAAATATTTAAGTTCAACGTTGGACAGAAAATGTAGATGAGAAATGGGACTTTTAAATTGATAAACTTGTCAATTATATTTCTTTTAGAATGTTAAACTTGTCGATTATATTACTTTTAGAATGACAAACTTGTCATTACTTGTCAATTATCTTACATACCCAACATATTAGGCCTACTAACTATTAATGCAACTATCCAACACCCTACCTCGCTATTTTTACCTACTTACCTCCTTACTTACCTACCAACCAACCTGCCTTCGAACCTACCAACAGACCTACCTACATAACTACCTCCCCATATCTACCTACATACTTAGCAACTCATCTACCTACCTACTCATGTACCCACCTACCTATCTAGCTACCAACTTACCTAATTCCCTAACTACCTAGCTACACATCGACCTACCTAATTACCTCTCTACCTGCCTAACTTTCTACCCACCTACCAACCTACTCAATATGAGAAAGTGAATATATGCACCAGTTCTACAACAAGTAGATCTGTATTGTTGAAAGTGAAGAAATCAAGAAGCTAAACTCCAGCACGACTGACTGTAGAGTGAAGTTGGCAACACGAGCTAGATAAATAGTTTGTACACAATCATGTGCACAGGTACAGCCAAGTGTACCCGGAGAGAGAACAAAAACTACAAGCTGTCACATACTGCACCCGAGAACTATGACCCCATTAACAACTACACATCTGTAGAGTCTGCTACTGCTGTAGGACATAGTTTTCTGGGTACACGCACTGAAGTCTTATCCTCTATGTCAAGAGTCGGCAACCTACGTTACGCGTGCCAGACTTGGCACGCAAAGCAATTTGCAGTGACACGTGGAAGACCTCCAGACAAGGAATTCAAGTCTCTTTTACAAGAAACTTAGTGCCAGACCAGGTTAACTTTTAGACCTTTGGCACGGTGAAAGAATTAGAAATCCTACTTTGGCACATTTGGTCTATTATACAAAAATTGCCGATCTCTGGTTTATGTTACAGGTTGTCCTTCTATCCAGAAGATTATCGTGTCCTACGTTTATCCATATTTTCAACTTTTTTTCTAGCCTTTTGATGTTTTTTTTTAAAATAATGTTAAGTTGTTATAAAGCCTGACTTGATATTCACCCTAGAAATAAACTAACAAATATTCCAAGTTTATCATTGATTATGAAAAAAGAAAAATGGCTTCATCTCGGATGTATTACTGAGTGCTTATTTAGCTTTATGTGTTGTACTCGTAAATTAATATGTAATTGCTTTATGTAAAACCAATTATTACTACTACCGTCTTTCTCTCTCTTTTCTTCTCAATTTCTTGATTCTACAAATGATGTTAAATCACTTAACATAGAAACACTATAGGACAGAAGGGCACAGAGTAAAGTAGTCATAAATAATACATAAAACTCTAATTTAGAAATAGGCCTACAACACAAAAAAAAAAAACAATGTTACAATTGCCAGATAAACAAAAGGTAAAAAACACTGTCCTCATACCTTTTAGAAAGCAAATGCAAATAATATAAGTAGCCTACTCTTGCTTCCAGTGCATGGAATGGTTTGCGTGGACAAACCAGAAAAAAACAGTAAATTAACATCATTTTAAACACTCATAAAAATTTAATACTAGACTCTGACCACAATGAACAATGAACAATATTTATTAGCCACATAGTACATATGTACAATAAAGGCATAGTCAAAAACATAAGAAAATTATAGCATTTGTGAATAATAAATTGAACAATAATAATAATACCAATATTAGTGATAAAAATGAAGGTAATAGAAAGTTTATTAATTAAAGGTATCCTAAAAGAAAATTCAGGGGGGATAATTTAGTTTATAATACAATTTTTGGGGGAAAAAAACTAACAAAGAAAAAACAAAAAACAAAAAAAAAAACAACTTCATTTACTAACATAGACATACAAGTACATCATTTTCATTAGACCTGCACAGCATTAACATAGTGAGAACAAACATTTAAGAAATCATTCACAAATTTTTCTTGCGGCTTAGTATATTACATTTCTTCTACGACTATCTCTCATTAGCATAGTGACAAACCAACAAGTTAAAATACTTAAACATTTCTAACCTATTTTTCATTTTTTAAAAGCAGATACTAATATTTTTGAAAATATGCTTAGTTTTTTAAGTTCTTTTAGAGAGCTAGAATTAAGCAGTTCCGACATTTTTTCTACATTAGGTCTGTTATAGTAATATTTTTTTAGATACATTTTTCGTTGGGCATTGAAGTGCACACATTGGAGTAAATAGTGAAATCCATCTCCTATATCTTTTAAGCAAAGGGGACATAATCTTAAATTATAATCTATTCTGGAGTGGCGACCCAGTTCAACAGGGAAATTATTGTTACTTGTTCGTATTTTTAATATATAGATAGCTTCTTTCAGATGTAATTTATTTAAAAAGGGTGGAATAATTTCCCAGTCAGATTTATATTTTAGAGCGCTATATAATTTACCTTTATTGCTTTTTTGCATACTCTCATAAAGTTCTTGTTTACTTTGATCATTTATACGTAAGTTAATTATTGATTTTGAAAGTTTAGTATCTATTATATACTGTTCTAACCAAATATGGATGAGCGTACGGATGAGCGTAGGACGCAATAATCTTCTTTATAGAAGGAGCGTCTGTAATGTACAAGATAAGATAAGAAAAAATATATTCCAGTTTAACCTTGTTTTTATTAAAATGGCTTTATCACGGCGCCTTTCTGAGTGCTTATATAGATTTATGTGTTGTAGTTGTAAATTAAATTTTAATTGCTTTATGTACTGTCAATTATTACTACTACTCATCTTTCTTTCTCTCTCGTCTTCTCAATTTCATGATCCTACAAATGGTGTTCAACGTCCAAGATACCATTTATCAAACTTGTTTGACGGGACGGTTTTACTTTAATAAATAATTTCAAAGAATTTCTCATGTATGACTCAGGAACTTCACAAAAGGAAAAAAATATTTTTAGTTTTGTTTTAATATTTTCGTTTAGTAGACGGGGCCGGTATAGAAAATTCATAGTCTAGTAGAAATATAATCATGACTTTCGCAATCACCCGCTGGTATGGCAATACCACTACATTGAACGTACACCCGTAAAGACGGCCCTAACAAATAAAGCCTCTCGTACAGCACATTCACAACTACCAGCTCTTAGGAGATTTGTTCACCTTAAGGTGCCTGTCTATGATTGATAAGACACTGCACAGCCATTACACGACAGCTACATCAGATCTAGACTTAGTTGACGTGGTCGGCTTCTTTCAATCAGGGCTAGGACATAGAAATTTCAGAAAACTTTTATTTTAGTTTCAATGCGAGCTTTCTAACAGAGTAACCAATCATCTAGAAATACAACGCTGATATCAATGATAGATTTTCTTGATTGAAAATGGTATGATAGTGTGCGTGCATTTTTATTTTATAAGAATATTCCTGTACTTGTGTACTAATGGCTCTTTTATTGTGAGGCCGGCTGGTGTGAGGCCGGCTGGTGTGAGGCCGGCTGATGTGAGGCCGGCTGGTGTGAGGTCGGCTGGTGTGAGGCCGGCTGGTGTGATGCCGGCTGGTGTGATGCCGGCTGGTGTGAGGCCGGCTGGTGTGAGGCCGGCTGGTGTGAGGCCGGCTGGTGTGAGGCCGGCTGGTGTGAGGCCGGTTGGTTGAATGAGGCCGGTTGGTGTGAGGCCGGTTGGTTGAATGAGGCCGGTTGGTCCAGTTGTTAGTTCACTACACTGTCAACAAAACGGATCGGGTTCTAGTCCATGCCGCCGACCAATCCCTGCCGCCCTGCGGGAGTTTTGGGCCTAAGGGACGTAATAATCTTCTCTCTAGAAGGAACGACTGTACACGTATAAGTTATATTGTTTGAAAATATTGTACATTGTACTACAAGACGGAACATTGGTAATTAAGTCACAGGCTTAGTGTATTGTTTTGAATCCATACAGAAATCTTTTCTTATAATAGTATATTATGATCTGACTTACGTTTTTATTTTATGAATATGTATATTATAATAAACAAAACAATTTAAATGTAATATAACCCTTTTTATAACAAACTCAATAATCAACTTTAAGTTACAAAGAGTGCATGACCTATATAAAAAAGCTTAAATGAAATTAATTCTAAATTAAAACTTTTTAAAACGTTGAAAACTGGATGATTGATTTCATTTATTTTAAAGCTGGCGCTCCATGAAACAAAAACAAGCTTTGGTGGAAGAGCAAAACAAAAGGTCTTACACTTGTTTTTAAATTTGCCCAATAATAGCATAGACCAATATTATGTTAGACACAAAATATAATTAAGTTTTTGTAGACCAATTTTATGTAAAAATTATAAATGTAATTTATTATTTGTTGACTTTTTTTAGGGTATCAATGTCTTACTTAATGATTAGATTATTTCAGATTTTCTGAGATGTTTTTCTGGACTCAGCGTATAGCAGAAATAAAATTCAGTTTGATCAATGACGGGAGTCAACCAGCCCAAAAAAAAAGTGTTGAATTAAACCGAGTGTCACACAGGTAAAACTTTTTCCCCCCCCATAAACCCTCTCACAGGCCTACCGCCCCCCCCCCTCCTCCTTCCTTGTCAAAAACTTGAGACTTGAGTCGTGAAGAGCTTTCACTGCATCGTCTTGGGATAACGGGACACACCAAATTTTTAAGTCGCTTCAATTTTTTTGGGGCTTGTTATTTAAATTTCATGTTTACTGAAAGCAGGAAATTATTCAGGACATCCTAATACTGAAATTTCTTACATATAACCTATATCTGTGGTGTAGTTGTTCCTAGAACCAATTTCTTGTGTGTTAGTCATCGTGTAAGTTTGAAAGTGCAGGGAATATAGAGATTCTTTCTTACTACATTGTCAGGTTATAAGAATATAGGTTATATAGGTAAGTGGATTTTTTACCTATTTTTGTTTTGTTATTTGCTAGAGCTATAAGCAACTATACACGCTACAATATGCTGTAGAAAAGCATAAAATATACTCTATTACCTTCTAAAGTAAAATGTACTGTATGTTTACTTAAAACCGTATTGCATGCTCTAGTAAAATCTTTTATATGCTGATGCTAAATGTAGGCCGACTATATGCAAGAGTAAATCACCACATAAATCAAGTCAACAGCTTCACTGTTTGTTCCAACTTATTCTTTGTTATTCAGAATGTCTTGTGTCGTGGGGACATGTTTTAATTCTACCGTATAAAAGAAAATGTCTCTCTCTGCATGCTTTTGTTGCTCAATGTTAAATGCTCTCTGAGCTTACATTATGTTAGTTGGCAGCGCTATACAAATAGAATTATTATGATTTCAAAACGCCATACTTCTCATTTTATTTCTGGGTTTGTTGGACTTGTTTCTCTTGTTTATTTGTTCACACTATATTTGATTGTTTATATCCAATTTATACTTTATCCAATTGGCTTATCTTATACATTACAGACGCCCCTTCTATACAGAAGATTGTAGCGTCCTACGCTAATCCGTGGTCCGAGTCTAGTCTTGCATTTTTATGTGTGTTGAAATGATGAAATTACCGGTTTTCCTGGTTTGTTCAAGCAACCCATTCCATGCCCGGATGCCACTCGGGAAAAAAAGAGTACTTAGACTTATATACATTAAAAAATTGTTCTCGCTTAAAGGATAAGGAAAGTGTTTTTGTCCTTATGTTAATCTAAGCATTGTTACTCATTGTAACAGATATTTTGTATGTTGTATTTCTTTATTAGAATATAATGCCTTATGTATTACGTATATAGGCCTACCCTATTTGATTTTCACTAAACAATTTATTCCCAACTTCTGTTCTTTATATTTTTGTCTCTACTTGTTGTACCGTGCAGTGTAGCTATATCACATATAATGGTCTCGCGTGTCTTCTCAGCAATCAATCAGCCTAATAAAACATTCTAACGTAAGTCAAACTTAAAACAAGAAAACCATAAAAACAAAGTTTTTATTATACTCCCTTTCTTTGCAAACTAAGTTTACCATTTCCACTTCACTACAAAACTAAAAAATTTCGAATCGGTAATGTCGGCAAATACATATCTAATTATAACGATTGCGCATTAAAAAAAAAAACTTGCTTTTGTTTCGGCTATATTGTGTCGTTTTCATTCGTATTTATTTCGTAAAAACTAACATATCCGAAAAGTTTTTGTACTTCCGTCAATGGCAGACATTTTTTTTCTTAAAATATATTCCTCGATTCGCAACTTGGTAGAGGGAATTCGTGACTATTCCAAATGCTACGATACTGAAAATTTGATACAATGTATTGTTAGTCTGTGCAAGTCTGCTGCCTAAATTTCAGCTCGATCGGACCACGGGAAGTGGTCGGAAAATCGATTCAAAGTTTTGCTGTCATCCAACCAACCATCCATCCAAGCGGACAGACAGCAGAACTTAAAAGAAAGGGAGTAAAAACAAACAACCTTCGTTTATTTAAGATTTCATTCAAATATTTAAATTCATTTTGTACCCACTTCTTGAGGTTAACTTCTAAATGACTTTGTTTTCTTGACATTGTAAAAAGTTGGGGGTTAATGACGGCCTAGTAAATTAACTTTGAACTTTGAAATTTTCAACTTTAATATCAGGCAAAAGTGGTTTAGTAGTGAAAGTTCAAGTCATTGACACTATTAGAGCATTGTGGGTAAATAGCCAGAGGGCGCTGTTAGACTACAGGGAGGGTCTCTAGCTGGTTCTCTGACAAAATTGGGGTGATCCAGGGCTGGGTGTTAAAGTCTTCACCATCGTTGCAATACAGAGTAGAAAAGACCGGATCACGATCCATGCCGACACCCCTCCAACCCCTGGGGGGTCAGTGAATACGCTGCACTTTACAGCTGATCAGCCGTAATGATAACGATAGAACGTTTTGCTTAACAACTTTTTTTTTATAATCTACACATTCAGACAACTTGTATTAGAAAGAAAAGAAACAACAAAATAAATTTCAGCTTTAAAAGTTCTCAATTTTAAATGTAAACAAAACTTAGAATAATAGTTTGATGTCTCTAATTACTTCGACACCAACACTGGGTCTTAGAAATTTAAACTTTAGAAAAAAACACACCACAAACAAACTCACCATAAAAACTACTATGTCTGGTGTAGAATTTCAAATGTTTGTTTGGGAAAAAAAAATTCTCTCGCAGAACATTGAAGTTAGGTATCAAATTAAGTATGATAAATGAGATTTTAAAAAGATAATATGATACTTGATATTGCAACTGGATCATAGTTATACTGACAATAGCGAGAGACTGTGTCCATCAGAAGGGTGTCTCTATTCGCACGAAGATTGTCAAATGGACAAGGAAGTGTTTGGAAGGAAAAGTTCATCAACTACATTGACATTTTAATATTCCTGCGTATTGAAAGCCAACAAACACGTGGCGACACCTAGCGGTTGAAGGGGAAGTGATTGTGACTAGTCGCTGATAGAGAGGTTGCCTCCTCTTCGATTCCTGTTTAGCATTGGTTTGTGTAGTGCACTTCATGGTTGCCGGACTTAGGATGGTCGATGGGTGGACAACAAGAGGGCGTAATCAAGAAGAGTGAAACTATTCCCGGAGCTAGGGCACTTTATAACTCTCTGTCTGACAAGTCAATTTCTCTCAACAAATTTACATTGAGTTATCCACATCTTCATGCCATGCAATACATATATACATATACACAAATATACTTCAATTTACATATACACAAATATACTTCAATTTACATATACACAGATATACTTCAATTTTCATATACACAAATATACTTCAATTTACATATACACAAATATACTTCAATTTACATATACACAAATATACTTCAATTTACATATACAAAAATATACTTCAATTTATTAATATATACATAGACGATACAGCTAGGGCTCAAACAGAAAAAACACTAGGCCTACTATTAAAAAAGAAAATTTCGCTCCAAAGAAACAGATCTATATCGATTTGTTTAAAGAAATACATCAATTTGTTAATACCTAAAATACCTAAATATTTCTTTGCCTACATTCATCTATGGCTCAAAGATATAGAAACATCTAGAACTTTTTATTTGTAAAAAACTGATGAAGATACTCATGTATATACACACACACCCCCCGGTTGGGCACAGTGGTCGAGCGATAGCGCGTTCAGATGGCATACCGAAGGTTTCTGGGTTCGAATCCTGTTGAAGGCTAAGAGTTGTTCCAGGGACTGTTGGGTGTCCCTGAGTCTATAAAGCTCTGGTGGGTACCTGACATTAGTTGGGGTAAAGAAAAGGCGGCTGGTCTTTATGCTGGCCACACAATCCTCTAGTATTCCGTGGCCACAGAAACTAGCCCTATCACCAATGTTGTCCGACGGGTACTTTACTTCACACACCCTCCCTCCACACAGTCACAACAGTTTTTTTTATATTTCGAATTATTTTCTCTTCATTTCTTTCAATTAAGTTTCAATTCTTGTTAACTTTCTGTAATTCATTTATTTTAAAT
This sequence comes from Anisus vortex, assembly GCA_949126835.1. Classification (NCBI taxonomy): domain Eukaryota; kingdom Metazoa; phylum Mollusca; class Gastropoda; family Planorbidae; genus Anisus; species Anisus vortex. The sequence continues at coordinate 42,429,814 of OX421499.1, read as the reverse complement.
TCGTCGATATTTAATTTGTTCTTTTCTGTTTGTCACTAGAATGGGGAAAAACGAAATGATTAAAAAATAAAAGATTAGAAAATTGAAAATTAAAGTTTTTTTCTTATTGGGATATAATTTGATATACAGGAGTGCACTGGTAGAGGGCATATTTATTTTCTTTTATTCTCAATCTCTCCCTTCTCTCGTTCATACTTTCTCTCTCTCTCTCTCTCTCTTAAACTCTCTCTCTCTCTCTTTCTCGTTCCTCTTATTTCCCTAAGTGTCTCTCTTTGACACTATTTGAACAGGGCTTAAAAAAGTGTAAATAAACTGAGATATAAATAGAATTAGTGGTTGAACTTACGTTTTAAACATGACTTCATATTAACTTTACTTTTAAAACTAAAGGACTACTAGACAGTATTTAACATGATTTCATATTAACTTTACTGTACGACTTCAAGATTACTAGAATCAGGTCGGTACGAAATACCAAGTGCATAAAGAATGAGTTATTGGAAGATAAATCAATCATTCTGTTTAGCAATATCACGTGACACTGTGATTTAATGTGTCATCATGGTTGTGTTTAGTGATGGGAACATTTAAAATGCGCTTTTATGTTGGCAGTTCTCATCTGTCGTGGCGGTCCATTGATCTATCTATCTATCTATCTATCTATCTATCTATCTATCTATCTATCTATCTATCTATCTATCTATCTATCTATCTATCTATCTATCTATCTATCTACATATCTATCTATCTATCTACATATCTATCTATCTATCTATCTATCTACATATCTATCTATCTATCTATCTATCTATCTATCTACATATCTATCCATCTATCTACATATCTATCTATCTATCTATCTATCTATCTATCTATCTATCTATCTATCTATCTATCTATCTATCTATCTATCTACATATCTATCTATCTATCTATCTACATATCTATCTATCTATCTATCTATCTATCTATCTATCTATCTACATATCTATCTATCTATCTATCTACATATCTATCATCTATTTACTTTTCTATCTATAACCCTATCTATCTACATATCTATCTATCTATCTATCTATCTATCTACACATCTATCTATCTATCTACATATCTATCTATCTATCTACATATCTATCTATCTATCTACATATTTATCTATCTATCTATCTATCTACATATCTATCTATCTATCTATCTATCTACATATCTATCCGTCTATCTATCTACATATCTATCATCTATCTACTTTTCTATCTATCTATCATCTATCGATCTATCTTTCTTCTATTCTTTCCAGCAGGTTATACATCAATATATTTAGTACATAAAATTGTACATGTATATGTGTGTTCATCTGTCTATCTATCCCCCTATAATGTATATATATATATATATATATAAGTATTCGTGTGTGTCTGTTAACTGTCTGTTTACCTATCTATCTAAATATCTTTATATCTATACATTGGTCTGTCTAACTGTCTGTCTTTCTGTCTTTCTATATTCGCTTCTTCTTGCATACAAAACTTATGAGTTAGGTCTAAATGCACCAAACCTTTCAGCCATTAAACTTTTTAAAAAAAAACATACACTTTCTTAGTGCGTATGTCACAGTTTCATTATGTGTTTAATTGTGTGTTTAACTGTGTGTTTGTCCCTGTGTCACCGAGCGTGGGTGTGTGTTGGCTTTGTGGTGTCAACAATCTCAGGGTGGTGGGGAGGGGTCGAAGGCGGTGGCGTCCAGGTCACGACAACCCCGGCGCCCATGTTTACCTATGGAGGAAATATGTACCTTTGGCTGCAGACGGATTAGGCCAGGCCTAGACCTTTAAGATCCGACACCACGTGACTTGCAAACGTCCCTCTAACTGACCTCGTTGACCCCGTCAGACAGACAGACAGATAGATAGAGATATATACCGATAGATTGGTATGTAGATATGTGATAGATAGAACTACTGATTGAATGATGGATTGATTCCTTGGAAATGATTTATTGATTGATGGACGGACAAACTTAGCCGGCCAGAGAAACATATTGATAACTAAATGAATAAGTATCTAGGTATGTATATCTACATAGATAAATGGGTAGAAAAATATAGATGGATAATTAACTAGCTGGATGTGTAACTAGGTATATATATTAAAGGTAGATAAATGGGTATACAAATGTAGAAAGATAGATAGATGGTCGATAGATACATATATAAGACCATCTATTTTGTATCAAGTAATACAATTTCTTTATCCGTAGAGAAAAAGCCAGTTTTACTAGGGTTAAAACTATTTTTGGACTGGTTAACTCTTGCTGTCACATTAGAATTGGTTTATTGTCAGATCAAAACTCATTGCCCAATCAAACACACGCATCTGTTTTGAAGACAGACAACGTTGTTCAAATTGCCTCGTTCTTTTTAAAGAAGATTTGTACCAGTTTTGTGTGCGTGTGTGTGTGTGTTTAACCGGTTAAGAGATCGTTGAACAGAATTACTAAAACTGTATTTATTCACAGACCCTAAAACTTTAAGTCTAATCATTAAAAACACATTTTTTTTTCTAAAGTCAATGCATAAGAATGTTTTTATTTTAACCAAAGCGCTTGTTGAAGAAGAAGAAAAAACGAACGACCGAAAACTGGACAATTTTTTTTAGCTCAGGGTTGAAAAATATATTTACTTTGTTTGAATGGTTAAAGGAAGAATGTTGATGAAACGAGAGAGGGGGCGAGACACTGGATCATCCGCACTGACTGACAATTTGCAGCTCTCAGTGACTTGTTTCTGGCCTCGAGTTGTGTTTTATTTTGAACTTCCGTTAATCTTTAATTGAAATGTTTCCATTTAATTGTTGTTTGTTTTTCTAAATAGTGAACAAATATCGATTTCGGGGACGTGAACTGTTGGCTGAGAGGTTGAGGGGGGAGGGGGGAGTTGGGGGATGTAGTGGGAGGCGGGGGAGGACTGTTATAAAAGTTTGTTTTCTTTTTAAGTTATCCCATTAAAATACGACCCCTAAGGCAACGTTTCACAATTGACTGATCGTTTTTTTTTTAGGGTGTTTTGTTTTCACATTTTAATTTTTACTCTGTTCAGGCCGAAGAAGCTGTTGAGGGTGGGGGTAGTCTGGGCGGGCCGCAAGTTGTATACATCCGCCCTCGATGCTTGAAGCATGACTGAGTGATGGATCGGATGACACACACGGCGTCCGTCATACGTCAGCGGCCGCGTCTTTTGTTGACGGTCAGGTGTCGTTATATACACACGTCTTAATAGATTTCAAAACTGGCAAAGAGAGAGAGAGAGAGAGAGAGAGAGAGAGAGAGACTGTCGGATATAGAGAGAGTTAGAGAGAAAGTTACTATAGGTGTTATATTAGGGAAAAGGGGTCATTTGTATACCTCTACATCTCGACCCACTAACAGTTTCATCGCTTATATACTAGCCCAGGGGTCGGAAACCTACGTTACACCTTCCAGACTTGGCACGTAGAGCGATTTTCGATTGGCACGCTGAAGACCCGACAAAAATACAATTCAAGTTTTTTCTACGAGAAATTTAGTGCTAGAGCAACATGAATGTTTATGCTGTTGGCACACTATTAAAATCGAAAGTCGTATACAGTGGAAACATTTACGCAAACGTAGTAGCGCAGAAGTCACTTAATACCGCTTTATTGGATGCGCACGAAAAGAAGTACATATAAGCTCTAAAAATAGAGCAAGCGGTCGATCTTATTAAAGTCTTTGATATAACAAGATATACGGAATATTTCCATATGCAAATTTTTCATATATTTGTCAATGCTAGACTTTGATTTGTTTGATATCGTGAACTTCACTGTGTCATATGAGCAAGGCAAATAGTCTAGATCAAAATGTTCAGTCTTTATAACCAAAAAAAGTTATTAAAAAAACAAAAAAATAAAAACAACTATTAAAATAAAAAGGAGAAAAATTTATCCGCCATTTTAACCCTTACAGTCCCGGGCGCGTATATAGTGGAACTGAAGGCAGCATAGATAGAAGTAGGTCGGTACGGGAAGGGTTAACAGGGGCAATAAAACCAACAACTACAAGAGAGGAAGTAAAAATTGTAAATAATCATAAGTCTATTTGTATAGCGCTGCCAACAAACATAATGTAAGCTCAGAGTCAGAGCGCATTTAACAAGCAAGCAAGAACACGGATAATTGCCCAATAGTTTTCTGTTTCAGACCTCCGTGAGAACTCCGTCTCTCTATCTTTCTACAAGCAGCTCAATCCCCTCCCCTCTCCCATCCGAGCTACTCCCCCACACCCGCCCTCAATCGAATTTTATTTTTCTAACCTATAATGCAAATTTCTATTCTGACCCTAAAAGGTCGTCCAAAATAAAACTGTATTTAATTATTTCCTGAACTGTATAATTTATTCTAATTTCTTAGCGCGTGACCAAGATATGTTAATTTAATTGGCTTTACCTTTTTTCTAATATCTTCTACAGACTTAATCATAATAATGGTTTAATTATATATCGCTTCTATCCGTGCTATTACTTACGTCATACATTGTTTAATTTGCAGCTTTTTTTATTGAAATAATTTTTTTTAAATATTGTGTATATTCTATTGATAAATATTTAAGAGCTGACAATAACAGCAAAGAACAGTATTGCATATTTACTGCAATTGTTTCTTTACAACAAAATGTTTAAATATTTCTGCTCTCTACACCATTAGCGTTATAATATATCAACTTTACAATATAACAAATACCGATATATATATATATAACGCTTTCCACAGGCTTAGCCTTGAATGTTGTCAGCTTTTGTTTAACCCTCTATTGTTTAATGGAAAGTTTAAATTCGCTCTACACTCTCTAACGTTGCCCCCCCCCCCCCATCCCCCAAAGAACAAAAGCTGCAATTTTCTTTTAATTCTTTTTTTAATCCTGAAAAAGGTTAAGCTTGTACGATTATTTCCCCAACACAATGACATGTGTATCACGTGATATTTGTTCTGAGATTCAACTCTTTCGTTCTTCCCCCCCCCCCCCCCCCCCCCAAAATTTTTTTAAAAAAATTCAATGCTGCTAAATAATTTGGAGAATTTAAAGAATAAAATAGTAAAGCTTTACATTTCATTTACTTTGGCACATAAAAGGTTATCCTTCCAAATTGCCAGACTACGACAAAACGTTAATTTAAAGCTTTCTTTCAATTGTAATTTGATAAAACAGGCACATAAATCATTTCTACTTCCTAGTCCCAGGGGTCATCTAGAATTTCAGTAATTATCACTTGATCCAGACGAAATTTTTTTGTTTTGTTTTAGCTTCTAATCAGAGAGCTTTCGGCATAATAAAACTGGCGGAATTAATATGTGGGGAAACGGTACACTAAAAAAGAAAGTTTGCAAAGACTTTTAATAACAGATCAACTCGAATAATAATTAGAACTTGAATAATACATCTAGCCTACCTGTATGTATATCGTGTTGCATTCGTCGACGTTCTAGCAAATTTAAGACGTCTTACGGAGTCTGTAGGCCTACCAATGGTTTAAGGTTTATTTCTGCCAGCTGATATAAGGTTAAATTAATTTTAATTTCATAATCTAGATTCGAGCAACCCATTTCCATGCCCAAACGTTTGTTGACATTATCCAAAAGAAAGGCCTTTAGCATTTAAATAGGTCACACTCGTGGCCAATACATGCCGACCAACCAGATCTGTTTAAATTACTTTTATTATTTTGGCCAGGGGTCGGCAACCATTTTATAATAGTGTGCTAAAGTAGAATTTCTAATGTTTTCAGCGCGCCAAAAGCCTAAAAGTCATCCTGCGCTACCAATCAATTTTTTTTGTAGAAGAGATTTTAAATTGCCTTTTTTGTGTGGTTCTTACGTGTGCAATTGGAAATTGCTCTGCGTGACAAATTAGGCTTTAAAAAGTTTTAATTAAAATATGATTACAATACATCTCCTGCGAAGAGGGAATGCAAAGCTGCAACCTTTCATGGGGTGAACTAAAAAGGCTGCCCAGAATCGAGTGCGCTGGAGTTGTGGAGGCTTTATCTTCCACGAGGAACTAAGCAAGCAAGGACATCCGAAATGCATATATATAAACTCACTTATATATATAAGAAAATATAAACGACTTTATTGTAGACTTGGTGCAAATCTTTATTGGCAACTCAGAACAAATATTACGTCATATACATGTCGTTGTGTTGGGTATTCCCGTTTATAAACGTCTATTTTTTAATGTCCCAAATACGTGTTTATTTTTGAACTGAGAGTTACATTGTCACATAGATCTATTAATAAATGTCTCTTATGTACATGGGACGCCCTAGTTGACGCCCTAGTTTTATCTTAGCTGTCAATGTTAGTCTTACACGCAAGAACTCCAGCCTTCGATCAATGCCCAATGTCTCATTTTGATTACATTTCAACCCCAGCGACAAAACGTTCATATATTGATCGAACGATTGATTTTGTACATGATTGTCACGCTTGGTTGAAGACTGCGTGAAAGCATTCAAGGATTATAGAGTAATTAGCTAGACTTAGCTGATAACAACGTTAGATTAGAATAAAGACATTCACTTGGATTGTATACAAATAATTGTTTTTCTATCTAGCAATATATCTAATTATCTATTTATTTATCTATTTATCAATCTTTATATTATCTTTATATCTGTCAGTCTATTTATATAACTATCTATCTATTTTTCTATCTGTCTATCCGTCTATCTGTCAGTCGACCTATCTATCTGACTGTCTATATATCTATCCTCTGTATGTTAATCTTCATATTTAATTTATCATCTATCTGTCTATCTTTCCTCTATCTATCATGTATCTATCATATATCTAGTCTACATCTATCATCTATATATCATCTAACTATCATATATCTATTCTCTATCTATCATTTATCTATCGTTCCATCTATCTTCCCATTGATCTATCGTCTATCACTCAGTCTCCCTGTATATCTCTGTCTATCTATCTATTATCTATCTTTCTATTTATATTATCCTACAATAAATAAACGAAAAGTTATCTAAAAACCATCTTTAAAAACTGATGTAATTATTCCGCAGTACATTTCACTAAAGTATACATTCCCAGCCCATGCCACGCAAGACTCAAATGTTATTTTCACAAGTCTGGCAAAAAATGTCTTCACAATTTCTCTAGAATTGATTTAGTTATTCAGAACAGAAAAATAAAGTTTATTTTTTGACTTTCACATTTCACCGAAAATTGGTCATCAAAAAAGTCGTCTGCTGTGTGTGTGTGAAATTTGGTGAACTTTTAGGTGTTCAAATTGAAGTAGATTCTATTCCTAATGGAGACAAAATGAATGTGCGTGTGTTTGAGTTTTAAAGAGAGAAAGAGAGACAGACAGGGAAGATTAATGGACAGAGAGAGAAATATTTTTGGTATTCTAATTTGGTATTCTAAATGTGTTTAAAAGGACATTTAGTTTTAAAACTTTGGGGCTTTGGAGACAAAAAATAAATAAATAAAACAACAGGAAACAGCCCTTTTGAGTGTTAGTATTTACATAATAAAGCTTTACACGAAGATATGTTCCCCTATCTCCCCTGCCCCCTACCCATTCAACCGCCTCCCAACTAAGGTCTCACATATATATATATATAGATGCCTGCGTCCAGAGTAATGAACAAAGGGGGGGGGGGGAAAGAACTTAAAAAATAAAATCCAGATCTGTATCTTCGATTAATGGCATTGTGAATAATGGTAGAAAAATTTTGAGTGTTTACCTTGTATATTTTTGAGTAGGCCTGAAGTTATAACTGCCTAGATTTGTGGAGGGAGATACGAGATGCAGTAAGCTTCGTAAGAGTATTATAATTTTGGTTCATTGAATTGGGCTCTGTAAAAGTCGTAACATAAAGGGGCTTTAAACTCGACGCAAATGGGACTTGTGGAGATTGCTGTACTGATGTCAGCTGTACTGATGTCAGCTGTACTGTTGTCAGCTGTACTGATGTCAAAACACAAAGAATCATTCTGCTTATCACATTCATCAATAGCTTAATTTTTTTTTCCGAGGCGGCTAAGTAGGCGATCGTCTGGCCAGTTCAACACTCAGACAATCACATTTTGTTTCAGCCACTGTTAGAAACCAGTTAGATAATCGGCGCAATCATTTACATTTTTTCTGGTATCCCACATTCATATTTTAACCGATTTGAAAAAAAAAGGCGACCTTCAAACTAAATGTTAAACCAGCTGCTAAAAAACATCCATTAGTTTGTTACAAGACATACAAATTAAAACCAGCCGATCATTCTTAATGATTTCAGTACATTTAAAACCATTGACCTAACTTTCAGATCGTAAAAACGCTGGGTTTTTTTCTTAAATGTGTCCAATTTCTTTTTAAAGTACAAAACATTAAACAATTGAATGAAACTGATGAGTGGAATAGGGTCAAATAATTCCATCTACACAGCTTTCCATCTATCTGTCCACTCTGTCCATCATATTCCATATATCTATCGACCCATCGATATATTCGTCTATCTTCTTTATAGAAGGAACGTCTGTAATGTATAAGATAAGATCTATAAATCTATCTTTCTATTTACCTACTTACCTATCTTCCAACATGTATAGATACCAACATGCATATATACCTACTTACCCACGACTTACCTACCTATCTACCAACCTACCTACCTACCAATCTACCAACATACATATATATACCTACCTACCTACAAACTTACCTATATTTCTATATTATATCTATTTTTTATATCTATCTTTATATTTCCACCCATAAATGCATCTTTCCATTCCTCGTTCCACTCTTCCACCTTTCCATCTAGCTCAAAACAGTGTGACGTATGATTAAAAGGCTGAATAAAAACAAATACAATTAGAGGGTACATTGAGATATTCGTTTTAGGCCCTGCACTCCTATTCAATGCCATCATAATAATATTCTCGCCCCTACACCCCTCCTCCAATGATTCTTTCGCTCTTCTCTCCCGTCTGTCAATCTCTTTTAAATTTTCAATGTAGCCTTTCTTTATTTTTTTCTTCAAAATGTCATTTTGCTGATAGTTTCCTGGCCACAAATCAGTAGGACTATTCACTCGTGACGTCACACAAACGTACAAGACCACATTAACAAACAACCATGCGTGTGTGTGAGTGTGTGTGTGTTGTGGTCGATGTTGTAGTTTTTTTTTTACGCCCAACATTCGCGAGACGGCTGCACGAGACAACAGTAAAACATCCCGAGCCTGGTGATAAAAACCTGAAGACTTTCTGAACTAGCCATGGAGGAACCCTTTTTCTGGCCATCGACAGCACTACACGATAGAAAAACGCGCCCGTCCGTGAGTTAATGACCAGGCCGCCCAGCCTCACCACCGGGGCGTCAATGGGTACGCCATAAAAATAACAGTTGCCCCCGCCCCGCACTCACCCCCCGGAAAGGAAATGTGAGGGGGGTGGTGTTGAACTTGTGACGTGGGTGGGTGTCTAGGAAGGATTTGGCGACGTTAAACCTCCGGATGTTGTTTTTTTCCAAGAGTCTGGGCAGACAAAACGGCGTGTGTGTGTGTGTTTCTTTCTCTCTCGTCTGCCTTTCGGAAATTGATCAAAGTCAAGGTCACAGCGGAAGGAGAGAGAAGAAAAAAACCCACAAAATACGAGAGTTGAGTAATTTCACAAGATAAAGATATAAAAGTTCAAGTTGGGGTCAAAGAACAAATGTCTGGATAGTAAAAAAATGATTAAAAAATTAACAATCCAGAAACATCGATTAGTGTCGTTGTCAAGGGCGCCACAGGTATGGGGGGCGTCAATTTAAAAAAAGATAACACAATAATGCCTGGAAATAATGAGAAATGGTTTAATTTATCTTTTAATTTCCGCTGGACAGAGGAGAGAAATACTTTACATGTCGGATTCCAAAAAATTCGAAGACTACTTCTAAATATTGAAAACCTTTGGGCATGGTAAAGTTGTGGAGTCGTTCACATCTGACGCCATCTATACTTCTTAAGTTTTTCATTGATCACCACTAATCCCCCCCTCCCCCACATAAAGATGTGATCGACTGTTTCATACTTCGGCTTGTGAAACCCTTACGATGTAGTATACAATCCAGGGATTAGTATACTGTCATCTGTTATACCGTCATTTGATAAACTGTCATTTTTATACTGTCATCTGTTATACTGTCATCAGTTATACTGTAATCTGTTATACTGTCATTTGATAAATTGTCATTTTTATACTGTCATCTGTTATACTGTCATCAGTTATACTGTAATCTGTTTTACTGTCATCTGTTATACTGACATCTATTATACTGTCAATTTTTATACGGTCATTTCATAAGCTGCCATTGGTTAAGCTGTCATTGGTTAAGCTGTCATTTGTTAGGCTTTCATTTGTTATACTGTCATTTATTATGCCGTCATTTGTTATACTGTCATTTATTATAAAATCAGAAAAGTGCACATGCATCCATTTTTTTTAAAAAAAGTTTTCTCCTGCTGTTTTAACATTTCTAAGGTCCCTGGACAAAGCCTGGCTTACAAACCCCTTTGGCATCAACACAAAGAGGTGCAGGTGATGGATCAAGGCAAAGCGTATTTCTTTGATACCTGGTGTTCACTAAGTCCATACAGGAAGTGTGATACTATTTATATACACAGCTGTATATTGTATTGTATATTGTGATGGCCACACATTTCCCTAGTATGCCGTGACCACTGAAACTGGTGAACGCTGCTTCACCGGCCCTATGATTCAATTTGGTCCGACGGGATACTTTACCATGTTTCTTTATAGAAAGGAAAAGTACTTACGAACTGTTTCTCGCGATTTCTTCAGAGAGCACTGCAAGGAATTCTAAAATAATTTAATAGATTACATAATAATTGTTGTTCTTCTTTTATTGACCTAAAAATAACGTGCGGCAATTTCCTTTCTTGTAGCTAATTATACACGGAGAGTGCATGAATGGGAATTTAAAACTTAGTACAGAGTTTCATGTTAACAAAAGACAAAAGCTACATTGTTTAAAAAGTTTTTTAATACCTTTTTAAATAGGTTTAAGTTTTGTATGTACTTCTATGTACAAATACGGGCATTGTCATTGCAAAAGGATTAATACATAACATTTCTTTTTTTTTTTTTACCGATGGTCCTGGGTTCGAAACGTGATGAAGGCTAGGATCTGTTCCCGGGCCTGCAGGGTGTCCCTGAGTCTACCCAGCTCTAATAAGTACCTGACTTTTATTGGGGTAAATTAAAGGCCACAGGGCTCACTGGCCACACAACCCCCTAGTAGGCTATGCCGTGGCCATAGAAACCAGTGAACGCTGCTTCGCTTCTCATACTAGGGTAATGTGTGGCCAGCACAATGCCCATCCACCTTTACTTTACCACAACTTATGTCAAGGTACTCTGGTTAGACTCGAGTCCAGGGAAAAAATCCTAGTCTTTACCAGAATTCAAATCCAGGTCCTTTGGTACACAAGTTCAATGCGTTGCCGTTCGGCCACAGTGTCCTCCCTCCCCCCTCCCCCCCTATATGATACTCATATGCTATTCAGAATTATTCTATGCGATATATAAGTGTGAACAGTTATTACTACTTTTTATGTTGTCACATGACAGAAGTTTGACAGCAACCTGGATGAACATAACATGTTTTACTTCCACATCGGAATGGACATACTAAATTTCCCAAAACGTCTGCGGAATCCAGAATCGCCGCAAGGCTAATCTTTATAAAGGTTACCAGCAGGTCGTGCGTCATTGTTCCCCGCGTCATGCGTCAGTGTCTCCGCTTCACATGACGCTCCGCATTATCTACGTTGACAAGAAGTATGTCCGCGATACAGGAGAAGCTTATTGTTCCATTGTGTATGTCTTCAGTTCAGAGAACTTGCTCTCAGCAAGAAATCGCCTTTACCGTAAGACCGAGTGGTTCTTCAACCAGTTTGCAGTCTTCTCAACATCGCATTGTGATACGCGCCTTGATTTTTGGTACATGAATCATGACACCATGCTGACCCATTCAGCTCTTGTCGCCACCAATTCAGTTGTCTGTTGTATGAGCAGATTGTGGTGTCAAACCAATGTAAATGATTGCTTATTGACTAAAAGATTTACTTAATGATGTCACGAAGTTGTTGTTTTTTAAAACGATCATTTGTCCAAACAACAACAACAATAACAAAATATAAATAATAATAATGGCCCTTTTTATAGAGCTTATCACCATACTATTAAGGGTAGGGACGGCAGTGAAATTGATCTAAATGTCAGAAAATTCAATTTTTAAGTTTTTGCCTAAGTTGTATACTTCACTATTCCTGGATCTAAAACATATAGTTTGGAAATTTCAGTAACATTATTTTAAATGTAAAAAATTACATTTGTAATTAGGTATACATCAGAATTTTATTTTAGTTCTTTAAACATATTTACATTACAGTAATATAAAAAATGAGATTAATTATATATTAATATACCTACATGAAATTAAGGGTTAACATCTTGTTTTTGTGGGGGAAAAATCATACAACAAACGATTAAGAAATAGATGAGAAAATTGCATTTTTCAAATTTACTCCCAAATTATTTTTTTCCCAAGAATTGTCAGTTATTCCGTTTTTTTTCTCAAAATATTACTTTTTCTTCTTCTTTTTGTATTAACTTCCTTATTTATGAACCAATCTTTACGAAATTTTTTACACACATTTATTACTTGTTAATAATCATAGATACAGGATGAATTTTCGATACGAGTTATAATTTTCCTTAAATTAAATTTTCATTAAAAAATTATACAATTAAATTTTTTTTTTCATATGTCCTACTAAAAAGTTCATATAAATTTAATTTATCAATTTAACCCAATTTCATCCACAAATCTTATAAAGATATAGCTTATAAATATTTTCGCCAAATTGCAATACATTATCTTGATAAATAATCAAGTTAATACATTTTTATTGCGTGGTAAATTATTGTTAACTAAAAAATCTAAAATGACCACAATTTCCATCACAATCATCAGAAATGATTTTTTTAAGGTATACTTACTAGGACCTGTTTATACTATCTATATACCAAAAATGGTTATGATGCGTGCACAAATAACAAAAAACTCTCTACTTACCTACATACTTAGTCTTAGTCCTCCTACTTAACCACACATGACGTGACTCATCCTTGAATATTTGAAAAACCTACAGTATAATAAACAAAAACAAAAAAAAAAGAAGTATTGATGATAATGATAGGTATATATCAAACATATTAAATATCACTTATGAGATTGTTCTACAATAAAATTCTTCCATCACAATTTGCTAATGGTATGGTAAAGTCATGTTGATTTGAATGCCAAGACTACTTGACATTATTATTTCAATATAATATGATGACACAGTATCTGGCGCACACGTCTAGACGATATAGTTAACAGTGGTATATAGAAGCTAGCTACAGTTTTCATAAAACTAATCCTACTAATCGACCTTTTTCTCATTCAGCTAACCTTTGTGTTGATGTCCTATTATTATTATTGGACTATCAAACATTACCACCAGTCTTCTCAGAGTATTTGAGTTGCAGTAGCTGAATTATTTGATTGATTTGAACATCAAAATGGACGACATCACCACAATATAAATTCCAAACTTGTAAATAATAAAAGAACGACTTATTGCAGCATATTATTTAATAACAATTCATTAACAGTTGACACTTCACATCCAATGAACAAATATAGCTTTATAGTATCAACATAATACACAATTTTATTTATTTATCCTGAGTCTAAAATAATGCCTGCGTTCCTTGTGAGTTATGAGAAAAGACTGCCGACCGCATGGACAGTCACTTGACTATATCTACTTCCGATATAGGTTTTCTTAATATCCAAAAATGGGTTTTATTTCGACTTTTTAATTATTAATATAGCTACTACCTATATATTATTTTATGGCTTCATAGCATACCCCCCAACCACAGAGAAAAAATAATAATTTATTATTATTTTTGATACGAAAAATGTTTATAATAATGAAAAAAAATTATCTTAATCTTAATTAATGCATATAATCATTCATAGAGAAAAAAATTTCATTTAATATATGTACAAACAATCAAAAAACATATTTATAAGCAGAAATATGACACAAAGAATACTGTCTAATGTTAATATGACAATTAGTCATAGACAACTATCTTTAGGTATTGTCTAATCAACTTCAGTAATACTGAGATAAACTATTGGATATCAGTGATGTGTATGGATAATCTAGACAGCACATCAGGTAAATGGTTATCTTTTCCTACAATACTTTTTATCTGAAATTTGTAATCTGATAGAAGTAAAGCATATTTATTTATTCTTTTGTTATTGACATTAGAGACATTAAAATTCACAAGCGGTTTATGATCTGTGAGAATTGTGAACTGACGACCCAACAAATAGTATTGAAACTTAAGTACAGCATAGACTATACACAAACCCTCTAATTCTATGACACTAAAATTCTTTTCACTTTTAGTCAGTGCACGACTTACATAATAGGCAGGTTTATAAACTATTTCAGAGTCCACAATGACCTTTTTGTAAATACAAGCCCCTAAGCCGGACTTTGAGGCATCACAAGCTAGAATGATGTCATCATCTTTTTGAATTGTTTCTAGTATTGGTTCCTTAGAAAATGCATCTATTAGGATTTTAAATGATTTTTCACATTGGTCAGTCCAATTTACAATATTGGGTTGAAATTTTTTTGTGAGATCTATAATAGGTCTAACTATTTGACTATAGTTTGGAATGAATTTACTGTAATAGTTAAATAATCCAAGTAATGCCCTTACATGTTTTTTTGTTTTAGGCGTTTGTATTTCTAGAATTTTCTTATGTAAGTGCTGTGTTGGTTTTACTTGGCCATTTTCAAATTTATGTCCTAGAAATTCAATCTCAGTTTTTCCTATTTTTAATTTTGAAGGAGATACTGTTAAATTATTGTCTTTCAATATTTGCAACACTTCCTCTAATAGAATTAAGTGTTCATCCCAAGTATTTGTGAAAATACAAATATCATCCACATAGTGAACTATGTTTTTATTTTGAGGTAAAATATGTCTCATTAGTTTAGTGAATGTAGCAGTACTATTGACTAAACCGAAGGGCATGACGTTCCAATTAAATACGCCTTTATGTGTAATAAAAGCTGTATAATCCTTTGATTTCTCATCAAGAGGCACTTGCCAAAATCCTCTTGTTAAATCTATGGTAGTAAATATTTTACCTGTGGCCATAGTGTTAATGATATGTTCTATATTGGGCAAACCCTCTTGATCAAGTTTTGTTACTTTATTGAGCTTGCGATAATCACAACATAATCTGATAGAACCATTTTTTTTTCTAACAATCACCATGGGTGATGAGTACTGAGACATAGATTTTTCTATTATCTTACTTTCTATGAGTTGATCTAATTCCTTATCTACCTTTTCAACAAGCATTTGAGGAATATTATATGCCTTTGATCGAAATTGTTTTTGATCAGTCAGTTCTATTTTATGTTCAATGACATTTGATAATCCTGGTTTTTCTGTTATTGTTGTTTTAAATTTATTCAATAAATTCAAAATATTGTTTTTAACCATTTCATTTTTAATATGGTCTAACTGTATTTGATCTATTTCATTATTGGCTGGTGTGGTTATACCACAAAAATATTCAATGTTTGGAATGTTCTGAACATTGTTATCTTCAAAAATTATCATATTGTTATTTTGTATTTTGCTTTCAATATCTGACTGACTGTCATTTATTTGGTTTTCCTCATAAGCTCTTAAATTGTTTAAATGAACAATTTTTTCTTTGTTATTAATGTTAACTTTGTAAGTTACATCTGATAACTTATGCATAATTTCAAAAGGTCCTTTCCATTCCATAGTATTGCCACTGCCAATTGGCAAATAAACAAGTACTTTATTACCAACTTCTAGTTTTCTCATGTTCTTATGAATATTTTCTCTGATTAAAGTTTTAGATTTGATTTCTTCATTTTTTTGTATAGCAAATTCATAAGCTGTTTTCATATGTTTTTCAGTTTTATTGACTAAGTCAAATGGAGACATTTTTTTTTCTTTAAGTCCTAATAATTCTGATTTGAAATTATCCAATGGTCCATTGGGATTTTTGCCAAGCACTAATTCAAATGGTGTAAAACCTGTGCTTTCATGAACCGATTGCCTATAAGCAAACAAAATAGCTGGAAGGTAATCATCCCATTCAAATGGATGGTCTTCACACACTTTTGTTATCATTTGTTTTATTGTTTGATTAGCCCTTTCTATCATACCATTTGATTCAGGGAGGTATATAGAACTAAAAATTTGAGTGATTTTTAACATTTGTGCAAAAGCTTGAGTAAGGCTTGATTTGAATTGAGTTCCATTGTCACTCAATATGAACTTTGGAAAACCGAAACGACAAAAGATAGGTAAAAGAGCATTACAGACCCTATCTGCAGTTATTTCCCTTAATGGAACTACCTCTATCCATCTACTCCCCATGTCTATAATGGTTAAGGCAAACTTTGCTTTGGTAGTTTTAGTCTGCTTCATGGGCCCTATTATATCAACTGCTATCTTGTAAAAAGGTTTGTTTATGGTATCTGTCATTTGTATTGGAGCCTTATGTTTAGAATCTTTTTTATTATGTCTAAGACAGGTATCACAGCTTTTAATAAATGTTTTCAAATCTTTTTCCATTTTAGGCCACCAGAAATTCTTTTTAAGTTTACAAACTGTTTTCTTGCTACTCAAATGACCTGACAATGCATTGTTGTGCGAAATTTGCATTACTTTGACAGTTAATGTTTTAGGTATAACTATTTGAGTTATATCTAATTTAGTGTCCTTTCTACAGAGAATTCCATTTATTATTTCAATGTTTTTATTTTTAACCTGACCTTTTTCAATTTCTGATACCATTTTAATTATGTATGGATCTTCTTTCTGTTCTTGTTTTAGAGTTAGCTCATCAAAAGGCATGTTTATTAAACTGATATTTTCTGTTTTTTTCATTTGGGTTTCCTTTTTATGAGGACTATCAATGTATGATAAAATCTCACTCTTCATTTTAGTAAAATCAGATATTTGATTTTTAGCAATGTTGAATATTTGTTTATGACCTTCTAAATGTCTACATAATGAAATAGCATGTAATTCTTTTGGTACATTGTTTATTTCACATTGACTTTCAAATTTGCTTACATACTGTTCTAGTTTTTCTGTTCCATTCCATTTGGGAATAGGATTATCCTTTTCATTATTTATGGATAAGTCAATATTAGGTGTCTCATAGAGAATATTATTTTCTGACTTTCCTATGGTTTGTAAAAAATTAAAAGTTTGTAGAGCAGGGTAAAATTCTTGTTCTGGTAAATCTACTAACTTCTCATTTTGCAATAGAACAGGTTTCAAATTCAAGTCATTGGATTTTTCATTCATCCATTTTTGAAAAATGTCAAAACTATTATCATGTTTGACATTGAAAGAATTACCAATAATTAAAGGTGCAACACAGTTTTTCATTATGGCTGCCTCTGCTTTTCCAGTGAGCCAAGGACAATCAATGTCTATTATAGTGACAGGACAATTTACAGTGGAACCATTTCCAAGTTTTATTGTATCCACTCTTATTATATTGGTGGGTTTCTGATTTGGAATGATACTTTCATCTATGCATATTATACTACTTCCGGTGTCTCTTAGACAGTAAGTGGTCTTTCCTTCCACATAAGCAGGAAAAAGTATTAACTGACCCCTGTTTTCAAATATGACATTATTAGATTGAGATGTGGAATTGTTAAGTTTTCCTCTATTTCTTCTATTTTGGAAATTTGATTGAGGTCTGTTTTGAGTATTAGGAAAATCTTGTCTTCCAACATGTTGATTTGGCACATTGTTATTGGAAAAATTCTGATTTGGCATATTTCTGTTTCCAAAATTTGAAAAATTCTGATTTGGAAAGTTTCTATTATCAAAATTAGAAAAATTTTGATTTGAAAAACCTCTATGATCAACATTTGATCTATTGAAGTTTGGATTGAAATTTCTACCTATTGCATTGTTATTTCTGTAACAATATTCTGATGAATGGTTTGTACCATTGCAAAAAATACATCTATAATTATTAGATTTTGGTTGATTACCAAATTTTTTTCTATTGCCAAATTGATTATGTCTAGACCTAGGAGGTGAATAGCTCCTTCTTCTATGTTGAATTGTATTTACTGTTTGATTTTGTTTAGTCAGTTCTACATTAGGATGACTATCCTTAAAATTTGAGATTGCATCTATCAAACTCTCAACTGTCTTAACTTTTCTTTCCATAATGTGAGTAAACAATGGTTTAGAAGCTTGTTCTAATACTTTATCAACAACCATGATTTCTATAATCTCATTAGGATTTTTGGTATCTATTTTTACTAAGTCTAACCAGGTAAGTAAAAATGTTTTCACTTCAGACACAAAAGCTCTTGGTTCTATCTTGTCTGTTAAGATAAAGTTATGAAACTTTTGTCTGTAATAATCCTCAGAGTGGATAAAGAATTTAATTAACTGTTCTTTGATAATGGCATAATCAGTTATTTCTTTATCAATATGTGATAGTGCTTCCCTACCCTTATCTTTCAATTGTGGGATAAGGTGAATGTAATATTCTGAAATGGGAATCCCATATCCTTTACATGTTGCTTCAAATAAATTTAGAAAATCAACAATTTTCTCTTTTCCATCAAAAGGAGGCATTTTAAATCTTACACTATGTTTTGATTTTTCATTATTTGTTTGCTCAACTTTAGTATTTTGTAATTTAGCCAACTCCAATTCATGAGTTAATTTTAGTTGTGTTTCTTTCAACTGAGTTTCTCTCAACTCTTTTTCTTTATTCATTTCTAGTGCTTTCAATTCTTTTTCTTTATTCATTTCTAGTTCTTTTTGTTTAATTTCATGAGCCCTTAATTCTGCTCGCTCATCTCTTTCCTTATCTGCTAATTCTTTTTTCAATTGTTTAACTTTATTTTCAACAAATTCCTGATATTCTTTCTTATCAGTAATACCATATTCTTTTGCCAACAATTTAGCCTCATCATAGAGTAATTGAACCTTTGACTCCATTATTATTTATTATGAATGTCAAGATTTATAAATTTATAAATTATAATGCACTATTTTATAGTACAGCAATGTTTTATTCCTATACTGGATGGCAATATTTATTAATTACTGAATGAGCATTTTTTTTATTACTGAATGACAATATTTATTAAATACAGAATGAGCAGTCATATAATATCACAGCAACTTTTTTTAATCCTATGCTATAGTAAAATGTTTATAATTCAGAATGCAAAATGCTAGAATGTCAACAATTATTGGCTATGCCAAGACACATTTTCAATTATGGCTTGTTTATTTTATTATTATTAGCAATTTTATAGTAGAGTTGAAAGCAAGTGCAAGTCACTTTTTGCTATTATGACTAATTATTACTATATAGGTTGCACAATTATTTTCCGCAAAGCACCGTACAATCTTATTATTACCAATGGTAGCACATATACAATATTATTATTATTATTGAGGATGGCATATAAGAATTAGATTAATGTTATCATAAGCCACTATGATATTATTCTTATGAGCAATGGAAATGGATAAAATTATTATCAGTATTGGAAGTACATTTTCATTGTGATTACTGGAAGTACATTTTCATTAATGCCAACACACAATAATTTTACTATAATTAATAGCAATGTAAATTCTAGATAATATTATTACAGTAGCACTGCAAAGCACAATATTATTTTTATTTAGGTTATTTTACCTGTTATATTGTGAATATTTTGTACATTTGTAGTTACATGTATTTGGGCACTACTTAAATCATATAGTTATGAATCTGAATATTCATATTATTATTATCCTGGTGAACTTATTATTGTTAATGTTCTTACCATAGACCATTATACTCAGAGAGCAAAAACTAACCAATGCATATTAATGATACTTCAAAAAATACACAACAAAAAAAATTATATCAAGTAACAATAGAAAAAACACAATCACAATACACTAATGCTGCTTGGACCACAAATGATAGAGGAATTTCTGACAAAGAATCACAACATGTATAACATTGACAAGACTATAGTAATTTTACTTTAATAATTCTTAACAATAACAAACAAAGTCAAGACAACTAACAGAAATAACCCTAACAAAGAATCATTTCTAATCAATCTCTTTTAAGAAACAGAAATAGATTATAGACAGAATAAGAATAGACAAGAGATTTGATTAAAAACTACCGCCAACCAAAGCCCGCTTTATACATAAATAATACATATATATATATATAATTCATACTAATGAATGTAAAAAATATGATTAAATTAAAGATTACTTAATAATCCAAATGAAAACACATTCACTGTATGAAATTACTGCAATGTAAATCCAGAGTAGAAATCCAGAAGAAACTTAATTAATTATTTAATAATCCAATGAATGTTCACACTGTATCAAGTTGAGTTGCTTCAAGTTTCCACTTCAGTATGGTATAATCCAATTTTAGAATGAACACAAGAAAAAAAATGTATACCATTAATTAAAATTAATGTCAATGTCTTTGGTATACAGATTAAATATTAATTATATTTAAAGTTATTTAATGTTATTTATTTATCTTCCGATAAGCACATCGGACTTCAACACATCAGATTTCAACACCTGGTCGTGTCACATCGGATTTGAACATGTGGTTATTCTACATAAAATTCAACACATCGTTGTGTCACATCGGATTTGAACATATGGTTATGTAGGCTACATAAAATTCAACACATGGTTGTGTCACATCGGATTTGAACATCGGACTTGAACATATGTATATAGTTTAGGTTCCTTGTTGATAACATGTGGGAACGAAACTTTTTCCGGTTGCAAATATTAAATAATGATCTGCGTATAGTCACTTTTTTTTGATTTTTTGTATCGAATTTTCCAATGATGAAATATTTGTCATCGGTGTACAAATGTTATATTTTCTTAGAGCTATTATAGTGCTCAATCATATAAATAGTATATGTATTTGAAATAATTGACTCAGGCTTCAGTTTTGTTCAAAAACTGGTACTCACATAATTTTCCATGTGGTTTGTAGTACGTCTTCAAAAAGTTCAAAAAATTTCGAATTTGAACATAATATTATATCCTTCAGCTTCTCTCTCCGTTAGCTGCCACCAAACCTGTTGATGTCCTATTATTATTATTGGACTATCAAACATTACCACCAGTCTTCTCAGAGTATTTGAGTTGCAGTAGCTGAATTATTTGATTGATTTGAACATCAAAATGGACGACATCACCACAATATAAATTCCAAACTTGTAAATAATAAAAGAACGACTTATTGCAGCATATTATTTAATAACAATTCATTAACAGTTGACACTTCACATCCAATGAACAAATATAGCTTTATAGTATCAACATAATACACAATTTTATTTATTTATCCTGAGTCTAAAATAATGCCTGCGTTCCTTGTGAGTTATGAGAAAAGACTGCCGACCGCATGGACAGTCACTTGACTATATCTACTTCCGATATAGGTTTTCTTAATATCCAAAAATGGGTTTTATTTCGACTTTTTAATTATTAATATAGCTACTACCTATATATTATTTTATGGCTTCATAGCACTTTGATATTATTAAATTGGTTTCTTGATTTACAAACTATATTTGTATAAAGATGTTGTAATTTAATGTCAAAGTCCATTTGGTGTTGACTTTTTGTTTATTTGAAATGAACCGATTAGAAAACAATAAAAAACAAAACAATGTCCGCGTTGATGTTGGTTGAAAATAAATGCTGACACCGTTTGATTGGTTGAATTAATTCAAACTTCCAAAGAAACAACAACGTAATTGGTTGAAGCTTTTTTTAAAAATCTATTTTAACCATCGTTTTGACGTCATCAAATTACGTTGTCTCTGAAAATAGCCGCAGCAACAAACTGATCTGAAGAAAAGCAAGAACAACACTAAAGAACCGAGAGATCATTCATTGAGCTAATTGTCGAGTGCAGGTAATCGTGGTGGGTTGGTGGGATGGGGGGGGGAGGGCGATTGCTTGTTTACATAGTCCTGGGTCCCAAAGCGTATACCTAATGAAATTACCCAATAAGGAAGTAGATCTATTTATAAACCTGCTTTGTAGTCTGAGATTGGCAGCAGTGTTGAAGTCGATTCGGTCTACTAGCTAAGATAAGTACATTCTTTACAGAAGATAATTTTGTCTTGCGCTTTGAGTCTAGCCTTGCATTTTGATTATGGTTTTAAATGTTGTTAGTAGTTCGATTTTTTCAGGCCCATTCTATGCCCGGATGTAGCACGGGAAGAATGATAATGTTTCTGTTCTTTTATTTAGAATAAGAAAAAAGTTTTTATTAGCATTCTAATAGTTTGTTGTTGTGTTGTATTTTTAAGTTAGAAATTAGATCTATAGCTTTGCGTATCATTCCTTTTTATAAATCCAAATCCAAAAAAAATATTTTGCTAAATCGCTATGCAGATTCCATGATAATTAGTCAGCAGTAAAAAGAATTAATGAAAAGTACTTATAAGTTGGCTAATAATAAATAAATGATTAGCATCATTTGTTTGGGTTAGATGTTTTCCATGAATGATATAGTTTGTATTTTGTTTCTTTAACAGCCGCACTTTCCTGGCATTTTCCTGGTTGGAAAAACGTTAATGGTGTTTAACGTTTTCTTAACTTCTAGACTATTAAAAAAATAAGCCCCACAAAAAATAACCAACATAAAAAAAACAAAAAAACAATTGAGGGTTTCTAAACACCCCTGATTGTGTTGAGTCCATCCTTGTTCCCAATAGTCGGATTGATATTTCCTTGGCTTCACAATGTCATTGAATTTTTTTTGTACCATGATATCATTTTCGCTAAATTCGAATGAAAAAAAGGAATGTTAAAAAAAACAACAACAAACAATCCTATTATGTCTGCGTCAACATACTGTCCAGACTTAGGCTCTAGTCAATGATAAAGGCCTACTTAGTGGAGTCAACTTGTTGTCAAATCATCAATATATTATATAATCACCGTGAGTTTGTTTATATGTTTGTATATTTATATCTTTATATTACTGTTTGCTATAGGCTTCTAAGCCGTTTGATCGATCGGCACAAAAGTTAAATGTATAAATTGGAAACGTCCACCAAAAGGAATTTTTATTATAAATCAATGCTTCTTTATTCTTTTTTCGTTAATTTAGTTTTTTAAAATAAACGTAGGCCTATTACTAATCACCGTATGTTAAGGATCTAGACTGAGCGCCTTTTCAGAATGATCTCCCTATGAAATGCTTTTTAAAAAAATTAACAAAAACTAAATACTGAAAAATACGTTCTCACTTCAGTTTTTATTGTAATAGTGTTAGTTATTTTTTTTTCTTTTTTTTTTCTTACAAAACGCATTGTAATCATTCGTTTCTCCGTCATTTTGACGGACATTAGCACTAGTAGTATATATCCAGTCAATGCTACAATGATATATATTTATATATATAAATATATCATTACATAAACACTAAGATAATATACAATTTTCCACGATAATGTCAGTTACCAAACTAGATTTATGAGATTAGGATCCGATCTCTTGGGGAACATCCTGCCCACTGATGTCTTAATACTTACTCAAAGTAGTGTTAGTGTTTCTTACCATTGACTTTTCTGTCCTTTAAAAATACCTGATTTGACTGTTAATGATGATTCCAATCAGCATTATAGAGATCATTCTGTCTTCCTATTAGTACTTGTACGAGTTTATACAATTAATTTGACTGCCCTAAGTGTACTTGTTAATTGTGTCTCTGTCGTGGCCCTAAGTGTACTTGTTAATTGTGCCTCTGTCGTGGCCCTAAGTGTACTTGTTAATTGTGTCTCTGTCGTGGCACTAAGTGTACTTGTTAATTGTGCCTCTGTCGTGGCACTAAGTGTACTTGTTAATTGTGTCTCTGTCGTGGGTCATTTACTGGTCTTTATAGAAACTGGTGGACAGACCTTCTTGGGAAACGAGGTGGTGTGGTCACTCGGCTGGTCACTAGGCCGGTTACTGACCTGGTCACTCGGCTGGTCACTAGGCCGGTTACTGACCTGGTCACTCGGCTGGTCACTAGGCCGGTTACTGACCTGGTCACTAGGCTGGTCACTAGGCCGGTTACTGACCTGGTCACTCGGCTGGACACTAGGCCGGTTACTGACCTGGTCACTAGGTCTGGTCACTACCACCTTTGAGAGTTGCAAAGATTAGAAAGCAAATGAATATGTGTGCTGATTTGGGAGAGGTCAGACAAAAGACCGAGCGTTCTGCTATTATAGGCACAGCATATGCTCTCATACTATTACAGTTAAAAAATTGACCCACCTTTGGGCTCTGTGTGGACTTAGTCGCCTCAGAGTTAAAATCCAGAGCTGGGTGTGGGGGAGGGGGGAATTGAGGGTTGGGCTTAATCCCAGTTCTCAGTACACGAGAAAATCTTGTCTAATTGACAAGTCTTAACAATTATGCATGCATAAAAGGTCACAAATAAGAACATTTCCGGTCTTATTCGATCATTTTCTTCGAAACATGTCTGTGTGCTACGTAACTGGTTGTACGAAAATATGTATAGAATTAAATTGTATTTCACTTCCAAAAGATGGCGCCAAAAGAAAACGATGGTTTGTGAATGTCAGATTTGAAGAATCCCCTATTTATAATCCCAAATTAACTGCTTGATGCAAAATAAATTTTGTTTTGTTGTTTTTTATAAATCTCCGCATTGTGTTTTTTTAATTACCAAGGATGCAACTCTTGACTAAATTATTTTATAAACAAATGCTACATTTAGCATAACGCGACTAACACTTTGAGTATTAATTATCGCCTACTCACTTTTGAAGTTAAAAACGGATTCCTCATAACTATTCTTGTAGCCGTTGTATATTTCTAAAAGACAAGAACTGGCTGTCGATGTTGAAAGTCAATTGTCAAACAGCACCAAAAGCATGGTTTTTGTTTAAGAAAATGGCGGTAAATTTCACTGGAAGTTCACGATCATACCAGTTCAAAAGGTCACACCTAATTAAGACTTGTCTATGATGGTTTGATGGCGAATTCAAGAAGAGCAAAAGACTAAACGCTTCAATAAGTAAACGCTATACATATCGAAACTGAACTTAACATGCCTGTTGACGATGATTTAATGTGTAGAAATTTAAATGTACAAAAATATGTTTTTCTTAAAGCTGAATGTTTGTTTTAGAATTCGTAGTTGATATACCGGTATTGTTGGCAGTTCTTGTTGCTCTTAATTTTACTTGCAACTGATGTCGTCGCTAACAATAGTAGCGAGAGTGACATTCGGTCGTCTGCTAACTATCACCAAGGGCATTCACTCAAAATTAAATCCCAATATAAACATTCGCACTGGCCTAAACATTCAGGCGACAGAAAGGAAAAAAAAATTGAGCCTACAACGACGCCAGTCTCTCTCTCTCCCTCCCTCACACTCTTGTTCACTCCTTCTCTATCTATTCCTCTCTCTTAACTATAATGGCTTTGGTTGTAACACGAATACGGGGTGTAATGATCTCATTCGTTAAATACGACATTCGATGCCAATGTATAATGATGACAAGAAAGCCCAAAATAAAACGTTCACAGGTAAAGTTATCAACTATAGTGTGTCCCACAACTTTTTTCTCTTCCTCATGTTTATGTATTCTTTTTATATCATAGTAAAGTACATTTCTTTCCTGAAATCAAAGCGTTATCCAATAATAAGGTCTGCGTTGTTTTGATCTTCAACCCAATTGCTTAGTTTAGATATTTTATATATCTTTTTATCTATATATCTATTCTATCTAGCTATCTTTTATCTTTAGGCCCATATTTATATATCTATTTTTCTATCTCAGTTAATCTAACTATTTATCTCTCTATGTAGCTAGCTATTTATCTATCTAAGAACTAATCAGTAAATCTATCTATCTCTCTTTCACTATATATCTCTCCTCTCTCTCTCTCTCTCTCTCTTTATATATACATTTATAAATACTAGCTAAATTGCCCGTGGGGGTGGAGGTAATAAAACTGACCTGTATAAGCTACAGATTTAAAAAACAACACTACAATGAACAGCAAGCTGTAAATCTAAGAATTCAAAAAATAATTAAAATATTTCTGTACTCAAGACTTTTAGCTAAGTAATTTTAAAATAAAAATTGTAATCAGGTAAAAAATAGGCAAGTCTTTTTATTTAACAAAAAGTTAAATTGCCCGGAGTTGCTTGAAGATTATTTTTTTAAAGTAATATTAATTTACAAAAAATTCTAGAAAAAAGGGTATAGACAAATTGGAGAATCGAACCCAGGTCGCCCGCATGGCAGTCCCTTACGTTATCTACTTTGCTAACGAAGACACATGTCGCAAAAGTATAATAATATGAGACAATAAGGTCACGTGTCTTTAAATTAATTAATATGATTGGTTGAACACACAATCAGTCTACTTTATATATTTAGATATACTTGATTTCAAGTTTTATTGTTTTGTTTTGTCATAAATTTAGAATCTCGGTTCTCTCAAACTTACCAATGTCCAACAAATATACTACACTAAATATATAACACAACACAATACAAGTTCATTTTTAAAGAATAATAACACGAAACCATGGTAACCCATTACAACAAAAAGCTTAAATGAATTTAATACGATTTTTTAATAGATTAAATCCTGGTATGAATCCCTAGCTAAGAAATTAAACCAAAACTTTCACGAAATTTATGAAACGAAAAGTTTCTTTTACGTCTCATTTATTTTTTAAATTGACTTTCCTGTTAATTGAATCGTTGTGTTTGACAAGGTTTTGATTAACATTGAGCTGTGTCCTGAAGCTTAATTTCAATTTAATTTTAAACTTTCGTTCAGAAAATGTGATATTTTATTCAGTTTACTGTAGTGTTTATTTAGGTAATAGAATTTTTCTAAAATAATCACGTTGAAAGCTGTAAAATAATTATTATTAAGTTTTATATATCTTTGTAATAATAATAATAATAACGGTTATTTATATAGCGCTTCTATCTATGCTATTAAAAATGTGGCATTCTCAGTGCGCTCTTGGTATAAATTGCAGTGGCAGTTGTATTGGTATGTAAGAACACTAAGCCAAAGCAAAGAGGTCTTTAAACTCTTTTTAAAATACTCTTTTGTCTCAGATTCTGAAACAAGCTGCTGTTCTTCATAGAAAGCGCCACGGAATCAAATGAGCGTACTTCAAGGTAGCCTACTACTTTTTGTGTCCAGCCACACTGGGATTTTTAAGGAGTGACTGTGATGTGGAGCGCAGTTACTTTGACATTAAGCTTGTCAGTTTTATTTTATCCAATGAGCTTGAAGTACATGGATATGTCTCTAATGTAACTGGATAACGCACGTTCATTCGTATTCAACCCCGTTCTGAAAACAATGTGAGTTATGCTAATTGACTGCAATATGATCTAGATCTAAAAGCAGTCTAAGTATCGCTCAATTATGCTAGATAACAATATTTCCTTAGGTTATTTGACTAATCAGCTGAACACAAATATCTCTCGTTACCATGAAGTCATAAAACTATCTTATAAATATAGTAGTGAAATGATTGCAATTTGTCATAAAATACTCACCAATGAACTACACACGCACGATATCTATAAAATATAGAGCTTAGATAAACATTAGCTCCTACTTAAAATATAGCCTATATAAATATATATATATATATAGAGAGAGAGAGAGAAAGCACGTTTCCTCAGGGACTCTATCTTCTGAAATAATGTCTTTCCCATAGCATTTTTCATTGAAATATATTGCTGTAAGGCATTGCTTTCTCGTATATGTGCTAATAATAAACTTTTACAAGCCCGGAAAGGGGATAGTGTGGCCAGTACACTTGTTGCCTGTGTACCTGTGTTGTGACCTTTCCTAACTGTGTGTGTGTGTGATAGTTTTTTTTTAGTTGACTGCAATAAAAAAACATGGTTAGGACATTAAAAAGTTTGTTTACAAACAAATTACAATCATTGAATCATTGATGTTAATTTATTTTGTGGGTCACATGAAGTTTAGCCAAGATTTTTTTTTGTTAGAATTGTATGAAAAGGTGATATTTATGAACTTCATAACCTATTTCATGCCATTAAGTAAAGTCCCCTTTAGAAGATGACTGTAATAACACTGAGTATTCTTTCTCTTTTATGTGGAGTACTTTTAACTGTGTAATCCTTATAGTCTAGACTGTTTAGACATCTATGAACTTTTTAAAATGCTGTTTGCCAAAAGATGTTATCTTCTGGTTTATAAGTTCATCTTTAACAGAGGCGTGTAGGCCGCGTATAAACAGGAACAAAAAATTAAATGTTAAAGCTTTTCTAGGAGATTTTCGTTCGTTTGAATATCACTACTCCCTTTTTGCAGGGCTTTTGTTTAAAAACCTGTTGACATATTTGTGTGTACGTGTGGGTGAGTACCATTGAGTGAAATTTCTTTTAGATAGTTGCTTCAAGGGATGGGCACGGTGGCCGAGCAAGCAGCGCGTTCGACTGGCGTACCCAAGGTCCTGGGTTCGAATCTTGGAGAAGGCTAGGATTTGTCCCGGGAGTGGAGGGTCACGCAATCCCCAAGTATTCCGTGGCCACAGAAACTGGTGAAGACTGCTTCACCGGCTCTATATATCAATTTGGTCCGACGGGATACTTTACTTACTAACTTCAAGCGATGAGACCTAACTTTTAGGTTCACCATGCATACATACTCATAAAGACTTGTCAATGGTGTACCAACATTTCCGGTCCTATTCGATCGACTATTTATCTTATACAGCAAGCTAAATTTAACTTGACTCGACCAACACTTCGAGTATTTTTTTTTTCGCATACTCACTTTTGATGTTAAAAACATATTCCTCATTACTAATCTTGTAGCCCTTGTATATTTTTAAAAGAAAAGGGGTTGAAATAAAATTGTCCAACACCAGCAAAAGTAATTTTTATATGTTGCCGGAAGTAAACCAGAAGTTCACGAACACGATAAACAAAAAATGTCCATGGACAAGTTGTTTGCTATACGCCATGTTTGTATGACGGACCAAAAGTCAGACAGAACATTTGTTCGGAGATTATCTCCTTTAGTTTTTCTTATTGTGTGTGTGTGTGTGTTGGTTAAAGGAACAGAAATGACTGGACGAGTCAGAGAAAGTCAGCCATGTTGCCCAAGACGAACTAAACCTTATTTATCTTCCTCTTCACTCAGCTCTCACCCTCGCCCTGGCCTCTGTGTTCATTGAACTTGTCCCGTTTTATCTTACAATAAAATAATAGTTCTTTCCCCTTCCTTCTTCGTTTTAAACATTTCTTCCTTCATTTTTTTTTCTTTTTTTTTTGTACTGTAGTTCATGAATAATTTCTTGATTTAGTTCTTATTAT
The DNA here is from genome assembly GCA_949126835.1 of Anisus vortex. Classification (NCBI taxonomy): domain Eukaryota; kingdom Metazoa; phylum Mollusca; class Gastropoda; family Planorbidae; genus Anisus; species Anisus vortex. Next base: position 42,400,172 of record OX421499.1, on the reverse strand, counting down.
TTTTTTCGTCAATTGATCTGTTTTTTTATTCCTTTTTCTGTTATATAAAACAGTCAGTAGTTTTATATTTCCGTGTGTTATAAAATATATTTTTAGCTACTTTAATTACATAGGGCCGGTGAAGCAGGGTTAACCAGTTTCTGTCGCCACAGCATACTAGGGGATGTGTGGCCAGCACAATGCCCAGCCAACTTTACTTTACCCCAACTAACGCCAGGTACCCATTGTAGCTGGGTAGACTGAGAGAAACAAATCATAGCTTTCACTAGGATTCGAACCCAGCCTTGTTTTTAGAATCCTAAGAAAAATTGATAATCTTATTAATGAGCCCCATAGACTATTGCATGCCATTAAGTAAAGTCCCTTTTAGAAGATGACTGTAATACTACTGATTATTCTTTCTATTTTATGTGGACTACTTTTAATCTAAAGACGCTTCTCTTAAGATTTCGCGACCCACCAGTAAACATGGTTTAAGCTTATTCTTGAATGTAGATATATGTGTTTTTTAAAATAATGTTAAGCAGTTTGTTTGTGTCACTTGTTCAGTCTACCCACTTCATGCCAGAATGCCATTTGAGAAGAAAGAGAATATGAACTAGTAGGTACTTGCTTAAGGAAGAAAGATAGTCTTTTTATTGCCATCTCTTTATATTATATTACATTTTAGGTTGTATGGCTTACTTAGAAATAAATGCATTATGTATCACTAATACTTTGCATTTTTAAAATCATCTTTCTATAAATTTTTTATAAATTTACTGATTGATGATTGAAGTTGTTAGAGTTATTAGTTTGGAACATTCACTTATGCTGTTTCACATTAGTTAGACCTATACTAGAATATACATTTTCTATTTTGGACCTATCAACTAAAGAAAACATTAAAAACATTAAAACAAATTAAGAAAAGAGCTGCAAGGTTCATTTCTGGCGAATATTCACAACTGACAGGAGTAACAGTGAAATCACTAAACCTAGAAACACTAGAGGAAAGAAGAGCAAAGAGTAAAGTAGTAATAATACATAAGGCATTAAAGTCTTTAGAAATACAACACAAAAAAAAACATTCTGTTACAGTACTCAGATAAACATATGGACAAAAACACTTTTCTTGTCCATTATGCGAGAACAAATGCATCATAAGTACTCTTTCTTCACGAGTGGCATCCGGGCATGGAATGGGTTGCCTGAACAAACCAGGAAAACCAGTAACTTAACATCATTTAAAACACTAATAGAAATGCAAGACTGGAATCAAACCACGGATGTGCGTAGGACGCAATAATCTTCTTAATAGAAGGAGCGTCTGTAATGTATAAGATAAGATAAGAGTAACATTTTTAGATTAGACATACTCCAGCTAGTATAAAACACAATTTGAACTTTATTACATTACTTCAAACTACAACATTCAAGAAGTCTTAAGTCCATCCTAAAATATTCACATTCTCATTATACCGTCCTCTTATCTCAAGTGCGACCCGTGGACTCTCCAAATCGTCCAGTCGTCACTCTCTAACGTTGACGTTTAGCTCCCCCCCCTCCATTGGGCTATCAAACCCACGAAGCCCGTGGTCAGTGATCACTCACAGAATCACGAAGCTAAGTCTAGTTTACCCCCTCCTCCCCCCCATCCTATTTATAAGACATTATTAGCTATATATTTTAAAAATAATATTTCATTCCTTATCTGTTAAAGGTAACTAAAGTCTTTTAGAAGTTTTGCACTAAATAATCTTTAGCAGGGTCGGCACCCTTTTGCTAATAGAGTTCCGAACTAGGATTTCTAGAGCATTCAGCGTGCCAATAGCTCTATTATACTTTTTTAAAAATATTTTTATAAAACAATTAATTTAATTCCGTGGAAAGACCAAAGCCAGATACAAATGAGATTTATAGAGAAAACGTTAAAGCGTTTTTTATTTAATACAAAATTAACGTATTTGTGATTATCCATTATGATCCTTTTAATTTGCCTTTATTATACTTTGTATTAAATATAATATTTTATTACTGAACTTTCCCATTTAGATGAGGATCTAATGTCGGATAATATTGAGTATGTCTTACTTTCAATTCTCAATTATACTGAGACCTTAGATCATTTCTATTATTTAGTCGGAATCAACTCCAAATACGGCATCATTATTATTCAGAATTGATTAAAAGGTAATCATACAAACTGTGTAGTTAATGTAATGTTTGAGAATATACATATCATTTTTTTAGTCATATAATATATTTATAATTTTCAAATACTTTTTAAATTATGATCATTCCAAAGTCATGAATTGTAAGCCATTTATTTTTATTTTAAAAAAAACAACTACGTAAAAAGCGCATATAAAACGGGTTAATTATCTCCCTTTAAAAAAAGAAAAAAAGTTTCCTCATTTGATTCAATAGTGATGCCAACGTGTTCTGTCTTGTATTATAACAAATATTACTGACTAATTATTATTTCTATGTATAAATCCAAAATTATGGTATTCATCACAAGATTTAATTATTAGATGATTATAATAATTTATGGTAAATAAACATTTCCTGCATTAATTGTTTGTCAATTTAATTTAAGGAGTTCTTTTAAACAATAATACTTACAGAAATTACATAATATAGTGCTATTAAATAAGACTCTTGTATTTATTTAATTGATAATACAAATAAATTTGTTTTAGAATTACTTATTCTTATGTTTATTTAAAGAAGAGAACCATATCATCCATCTGTATCAAGTAATGAGGGCCTTGTCCTTGAATGCTCTTCATTAATTGTATGATGTCAGATAAATATTTAGTCAATTCTGAGTGGTCAAGTGTAGGTGACCTTTGTATGCTTAAAACAGCTTTCATGATTTCATATGCGATAAAATCTGTTCACAAGTTTAATTTGAACTAAAAGCTGAAAGTAGAAGAACAAATGCCTGGCAGTGAGAATAGTAGATGACTTTCCTAAGCAGCTTCATTCCAGATTTTTCCCGCAAATGGGCACATTTGAATGCCCATTTTTTTAATATTTAAAATTTTAAAATCGCTAATATGCCTTCACTTGAAAAAGGATCTACATCTAAGAATTTAGTAAGAAAGTAAGATCAAACCAGCCTTGTCATGGTATGAAAAAATTCTGAAAATATTACCTTTGATTAGAAAAATCCGCTTTGAGTTCTTGGATGAACTTCTGGGAGGGGGCTAGAAAGAGTTGGAGAAGATAGCTGAAGACAGGAAGACATGGAAAGTACTTGTTAATGTCCTATGCTACACTAAGAGCCGATAATGGCGAATAAGAAGAAGGCACTCAATTACCTAACAGCAATCATAAGCTGTACACTACATCTAAAAGCTTTGAGAGCTAAAACAGGCATTGTTTCTGAAACAAACTTTCTAGCTGCTTTTTCAGCTTACTTGTTATTGTTTTTAAAATTAGATCTAATCTAATATTTTGTCCAATTTACACGAACAGAAAAGATGAATTTAATATATCAGTTAAACAAATTGTTGGATTCATGGAAATGAGGACAAAGGTGGATCTGTTGTTTTTTTTAATAATAATTTTTATCAGTTGAGATCATGAAGTCTGGAACGTTTCTCGAGGAACAGCTAATCGATCTCCGAGGCTAAACTAAATTTAGTAGATTGATTACTTAATAATTATTTTGAAACGCTTTACTGTTTGAAAAATAAATAATAAAAACAAAAACAACAATAATAATCTATTCTCGACTAGTGTTAAAACACGAGCTATGAAACGTTGAAATATTTAAAGATCAGATTTCACAGGAAAGAAAAATTAATTGAACGTATGAAATCTCAATATTTTAACAAATCCTAGACTTTTTTTATATACCGTAAGTTGATGGTCGTTGTTTTTTTTTGTTTGAAATTCAACCCTTTATATTTACTTCGCAAAATGTTTGTTTGCGTGTCGGCTGTGTAGGCCAATGTTTCTGGCGGGCGACCCGACATTTTGGGAGGCTTAAAAGTTGACACACTTCTGGTTATCCTATCGAGCTGAAGCTTGACACATAGACGTTTAGTCGATGGGAAAAAAAACACATTTTATAAGAATTTCAACCCCACCCCATCAACTAACCCCCCCCCCCCCCCCAAAAAAAAAAAACAAAAAAAAAACAACAACTTTCTTTTCATGACAATTTATGGTGTGCATTGTAAAATCCTTATTGAATGCTCCTGACGGTTATATTTTTACTCTTTTTAAAAGTATTCATTTAAATAATAAGAGTTTAATTTATAGTTTATTTACTTAGCGCTTTGTTTCTTTCTTTGTGAGGGCAAAGTGTTCGGTATGCTAAATCTAATAAATAACAATAATGCATATAAAGAATTTATTCGAAAAACCTTGTTCTTAGGGGTTGTTTAATAATAGATATTTTTTAACGCCTTGATTGGGGAGTGAGATAAAGGTTTTTGACATAACTTCGTTATATCTTCATAGAATTTCCTGAAGTTTTACTTCATCGGTAAAAGTGCATTGCCTAAAAGTGCTCTGTTTTGATGATAATAATACGTAGCGGGAGTCTCTCACAAGATTTGCCCTGTGAAGTTCAATGCCCTGTGAAGTTCAATGAGATATCATTGCGAATTCAATAAGTGGGTGTGTGCCAAAGAGAATAGTAAAATGAAATCTCGGTTATGTTTGAAAGTGTGGAAGTGGAAGTTCCGGGTGAATATTAGAGTGCAGTTGGCGTCCGATATAACGGAGGGACACTGTATCTGACTATTGATAGAATGAACACCGTCTTAATGTCTCTGAATAATAGAGTGAGCTTTTTATACGACCATTTATAGATACGCTAGCTTCGAAAGGTCATCTATATGTTATAGATAACATAGATAAGATGTTATAAATAATAATTATGCAGGAAGAAAAATGTTGTTTTTTTTTAAACGCAGGGTGATACTTGTATCTTTTCTTAACATTCATATGGTTGTAATTAAACTGGACTAATAGAATATAATTAACTGTTATAATAATATATCGAGTAAAATCAAAGTTTGCCTGAGGTCTGCAGCTATCTTAATGTTGAGAAAGTTATTTTTTCACAAAGTGCACCAGTTTCTTTAATTCATGTCCCCCCCCCTCTCACCCGCCTCCTTTCTGTGGGTCAACCCTTCCATTTAGTTTTACTTTTTTAAAAATAAACGATATAATTCTATAAGGCAAAAGCGAAAAATTCATGCGAAATATATAGTCATTACAAAAAGTATATGATTTGAATTAGTCAGATAACGCCATCCTTATATTTTACAGACGCGTTTTCTATACATAGTTCATTGCGTCTTTCGTCTACACGAAGTTGAAGGTTATTATAATGATTTTAAATCATCTTTAGTATTTTTTTATTTATTTCCCTAACTAGATCAGGCTTCCCATTCTATTATCGAATGCCACTTTGGAAGACAAACTGTGTGTTGTAAAGTGCTAAATAGGATACAACTCCTTATACGCGATTTATTATTGTACTTGTAATGTAATTACATGGAATTTGTTGCTTAGCGTCTAGGAATACATCGTTCTTGGCCAACAGTGCTGAATCTAGGAATGTTTTACACATAGGTAGAACAGATCGCTTTCTTTCCTTGGTCATTGTCCATGATATATATAGAACTATGCATTTTGTCTGGGCATTGGCTTGATGACATCAGCTGATCTAGGGCAAATCACGTGATCCAGCTGTCCCAGTGTTCGTGAGCGTTAGAGATATTTCATTGGAATAGAGTATTCCTCTTGGTCTTTGGAACTTTATTTTCCAGAAGTTTTTTCTACGTTCCCAATAGAAGTAAAGAGAAAATATTATAAAACTGACAAATGCAAGTGAAGGTGTAAACAAATATTATAAAACTGACCAATGCAAGTGAAGGTTTATTACAAATATTATAAACTGACCAATGCAAGTGAAGGTGTATACAAATATTATAAAACTGACCAATGCAAGTGAAAGTGTATACAAATATTATAAACTGACCAATGCAAATGAAGGTGTATACAAATATTATAAAACTGACCAATGCAAATGAAGGTGTATACAAATATTATAAGACTGACCAATGAAACAGAAGGTATATACATTAATCACTAATGGCTCAGAAATATATAAAATCAAGAACAGAATGGGATGATGAATAAGCTGATTATGATAACAAAGAAGCCAAAGGCGAAGCAATGTTATAGTTAGGCCTAGTCCTTAATTGTACTTTTTTTCTATTAGCTTCTATAAAGCGTAAGGCTACGAACTTTTTATAAGGCTAGTAAAGCAGAAACAAAATAAGTTATAATAAGCACTCCTTTAACCCCGCACAAGCGTACACAGCGCACTCCACCACGCTCTTTTTTCCACCCCAGCACTCACGTGTAATGCCTCCAGAATTTTACTGCAAAAAAAGCAAATTATCCCGTCGTATCAAGTTGATCCATGGGGCCGGTGAAGCAGCGTTCACCAGTTTCTTCGGCCACGTCATACTAGGGGATTGCGTGGCCAGCACAACGCCCAGCAGCCTTTACTTTACCCTCCAACTAAAGTCAGGGTAGACCCAGGGACACCCTACAGAGACAATAACAAATCATAGCGTTCAACAGGATTCGAACCCAGGACCTTCGGTATGCCAACCAATCGCGCTGCCGCTAAGCTACCGTGCACTTTTACTGTAGTTTAGAATTTTTTTTTTTTTAGCGACTAACATAAAATATTTTAAACAAATGTTATTTTTAATGTAGGCCTACAAGAAAGTGATTAATTTATGGGTTCTATTTTTTTTATGTCAGGCTAAAATTTCTTTGTGTAAAATATCTTTGTGTAAAATATCTTTGTACCAACAATTTTAAGATAATAAGTCATACATTTTTGTTTAACTATGTATAACATGATCTCGGGACTTGTATCATGTTGTCAGTAAGGACAACACAATTTAAAAACAACAACCTACATGTATCGAAATGAAATACATCTGCAGCTGTGGGGGGGGGGGGGTGAACTTAATACAAAGTTATGTTGTTTGTTGTTGCTGGGGGGGGGGGGGTAAACTTAATACAAAGTTCTGTTGTTGCTGGGGGGGGGGGGGTGTAAACTTAATACAAAGTTCTGTTGTCGCTGGGGGGGTGTAAACTTAATACAAAGTTCTGTTGTTGCTGGGGGGGGTGTAAACTTAATACAAAGTTCTGTTGTTGCTGGGGGGGGGGGGGTGAACTTCATACAAAGTTCTGTTGTTGTTGTTTTTAATTTCCCACCTTGAGTGAATATAAACTATATTATCAAGTGAATATAAACTGTATTATCAAGTGAATATAAACTATATTATCAAGTGAATATAAACTATATTATCAAGTAAATATAAACTATATTATCAAGTGAATATAAACTATATTATCAAGTGAATATAAACTATATTATCAAGTGAATATAAACCATATTATCAAGTGAATATAAACTATACTGTTAAGTGAATATAAACTATATTATCAAATGAATATAAACTATATTATCAAGTGAATATAAACTATATTGTCAAGTGAATATAAACTATATTATCAAGTGAAACAATCATTAATAATTCGTAAACGATGCTTTTGCTTTGCATTCAAATGTCATGTCATTGTAATTTATACCGGTGATTCATAAACCACTGACAGTAACAGCGATCTAGAGTACTCTATTGACAAGTCTTAATTAGGTGTGACCTTTTGAACTGGTATGATCGTGAACTTCCGGTGAAATTTACAGCCATTTTCGTAAACAAAAACCATGCTTTTGTTGCTGTTTGACAATAGATTTCAACATCGACAGCCAGTTCTTGTCTTTTAGAAATATACAACGGCTACAAGATTAGTTATGAGGAATCCGTTTTTAACATCAAAAGTGAGTAGGCGATAATTAATACTCAAAATGTTAGTCGCTTTAGGCTAAATGTAGCATTTGTCATTTGTTTATAAAATAAGTTAGTCAAGAGTTGCGTCCTTGGTAATTGAAAAAACACAATGCGGAGATTTATAAAAAAACAACAACACGAAAATTCTTTTGCATCAAGCAATTAGTTTGGGATTATAAATAGGTGATTCTTCAAATCTAACAATCCATCGTTTTCTTTTGGCGCCATCTTTTGGAAATGAAATAAAAATTTAATTCTCTACATATTTTCGTACAACCAGTAAGGTAGCACACAGACATGTTTCGAAGCAAATAATCGAATAAGACCGGAAATGTTCTTTTTTTTTTACCTTTTATGCATGCATAATCGTTAAGACTTGTCAATATGTAACTTAAAACATATATATGAAATTTCACATAATTTAAAATAGTATTTTACTATATATTCACGTCCACATTCGTAGGATGAGCGTAGGACGCAATAATCTTCTTTATAGAAGGAGCGTCTATAATGTATAAGATAAGTAGGTTGTGGCTAAAGAAAAAAGGAAAAGTAAAGTATCCCGTCGGTCCGAATTGATCCATGGGGCCGGTCAAGCAGCGTTCACAAGTTAGGATATTCTACCGGGCTTGGAAGGTCTCCCCGTGTCTACTCAACTCCTCCGTTGGGTAGCTGACATTCATGAGGGCCAAGTAGCCACAAAAAGATGTAGGCCTAATCAATTCGTTTAACTGCCATGTTTCATTTATTTTTACACAACAAAAATTTAAAAAATCATACGTGACAATAAATGCTTGAAGTCAGCGTCGCACACTCCCAGCCTCTAAACTATGACAGAAATTTTAAACAATTTTTTAAAAGTTTACTGACACTATATTGTATAGACCTACTAACAAGCAATGGGTCCAGTAATTATTTTTGATATCAACATCAGTATTACCCCTAATGCCAGGTCAAGACCGGTACCAGAGTTATCATTCTCTCGTTTGATCCCAATTTCAAATTTCAGCCACACGGTATGGTATTCGCCTGGCGTACCGAAGGTCCTGGGTTCGAATCCTGGTGAAGGATGATTTGCTCTTGTCTCTGAAGGGTGTCCCTGAGTCTACCCAGCTCTGATGGATACATGACATTATATGGGGAAAAGTAAACGCTACTGGGAATTGTGCTGACCACACAATCCCATAGTATGTCGTGACTAAAGAAACCATAACCAAGATTTGAACCCGGGTATTCGGTTTGCCTCTCAAGAATCGAAGCAGCAAGACCACCTTCTTTAGTGCAAAGTAAAGGCGTCCTAGTATCATGTGGCCACAGGTTTCGTAGGCCCCGTGCATCATATTGGTTACTTACAACCTTTCGTTTTTCTTTCTGTGGTCACCTCCCTGAATTGTGTATCGTCTGCGTTCTGATCTGGAAGGTAGTATAAGTGTTGTTTTTTGTTGTTTTAGGTCAGTGACACTAGCATCATGTGACGTCATGTCAGCCATTACCGAGACAGTCACAGGCCAGCCGGCCCAAGGAGGCGTCTCGAATTCCAATCCAGACCAGTCCAAGAGAGTGACCAATGTGGTTGGAGCTGCGGACATCGAGTCACGGCCTGCGCCCGGCCAACACTACAGTCAGCGTTATCATGGCAGCAAGGCGTGGTGGAGCGTCGGAGAACTACTGCATCAAGGTAGGCTAGATTAGACTCGGACCACGGATGAGCGTAGGACGCAATAATCTTCTTTTTAGAAGGAGCGTCTGTAAGGTATAAGATAAAAAAAAAAAAAGAGGCATTTACTACAGCTGGATTTAGGTTGAGAAGCACGGTTAGCTACGTTCGCCTGGAGTACCGAAGGTCCTGGGTTTGAAACCTGGTGAAGGCTATGATTTTTTTTTCCCGGAACTCGAGGTTTTCTCTGAGTCTACCCATCTCAGATGGGTACCTTACTTTAGTTGGGATAAAGTAAAGGCGACTGCGGCATTGTAGTGGCCACACACATTCCCTAGTATGCCGTGGCCAAGGAAACTGGTGAACGCTGCTTCACCGGCCCTATGATCAATTCGGTCCGACGGGATACTTTACTTTACAGATTGAGGTTTTTAATAGTTGTACTGTGGATTTTCATACCGGTAATCAGTATTTTTTAGGTTATACTGTCAGTTTTTTTCAGGTAGACGAATTTATTTTTGTAACTATAAGGTTCCTTGAAAAATATGGATTAAAATTATGTCTTTTCGGAACGTGTGCAAACATTTGGATAACATTTGGATAACATTTGGATAACATTTGGATAACTTATGTTTAGATTTATATACATATCAGTGGTAAGGTACGACTTGTTAGGATATTATAGTGAAAGAACAAGTAGAGACAATTCTTGATTAATATGGTATATGGGATGTACGGTGGCCATACAGCAGCGCAGTCGGCTAGCGTACCGAAGGTCCCGGGTTCGATACCCGGTGAAGGCCACGACCTTCGGTAGTTCGCCGTTCACTATTGCAACCATAGATTACTACCCATAAATTCATGGCATTCATTTGCATGCTTTTCACTAGAAAACTCTAGTTTGTTCAAACTTTTGTTTATTTAGTTTATTCAATATCAGGTCGAATGGCTTTACTATAAAGTATTTAAAATTCCCCGTGTTACACACATAAACACACACACATCCACACGAAAAAACTACACAATAAACAACGGCTAAATGGGTCGTTTGGTGGATAATTTCTAATTATCAACAATAGCTGGCCATTTTTAGTGGAAAGAAAAGCCACTTATTAGCTTTAGTGTTCAAACTTTCTTTGGTGAAATTCGTCCAGGTACTAATGGTACTTTTGGCAATTGTTTAAATATATTTTATCATATTATCTGTATCAGACGCTCCTTCTATACAGAGAAAATTATTGGGTATGCGTCCTACGCTTTTCTGTGGTTTGAGTCTAGTAGTGATGTTAAGTTACTGGTTTTACTAGTTTGCTCAGGTAACCCATTCCATGCCTGGATGCCACTTGGAAAGAAAGAGTACTTATATGCATTTGTTCTCGCAAAAGGGATAAAAACAGTATCTTTTGTCCTTACGTTTATTTGAGCATTGTAACATTGTTATTGTGTTGTATTTCTAAATTAGAGTTTAATGTCATGTAACATAATGTCATGCAATTACATATGTTGATAACATAGAAATTATGTAAGTACATACGAGTCATGATGTTTGCTCTTCTAGGCATCACCCACCAGTCTGTTGGTCTCAGTCTAGGCAGGGGCGGCGACGAGGAGACCTGGGACCTCAGCGACTCTTTGGCAGACCTGTATCAGGCGGTCACACGGAGGGAGCAGAGGGCGGCCTCCAGGCACAAGGCGCATACCAGCGCCACAGGGGGCAGCGTGCGTGTGGACACTGACAAGAGCCAGGACATTCAACGTTGGCTGGACGATGACACGAGCCACGGGTAGGTCACACTGGACACTTTGTTCTAATGACACGGGTAGGTCACACTGGACAGTGCTATCTGTTTACTGCCATTGATATATGGCACACTGGACAGTGCTATATGTTTAATGCAATTGATATATGTCACACTGGGCAGTGCTTATCTGTTTAATGCCATTGATATATGTCACACTGGACAGTGCTATCTGTTTACTGCCATTGATATATGGCACACTGGACAGTGCTATCTGTTTACTGCCATTGATATATGGCACACTGGACAGTGCTATATGTTTAATGCAATTGATATATGTCCAGGCCCCACGAGAGAAGGGGAACAGCCATTACGCCGTACCGGGGCCCATGAGAGTTTAGGGGGGGCCCATGAAGCCCATGAATATTAAAATTTAAAATGAAATTGGCAATTACGCAAGTATTTTTTTAATTATTGCTATTAAGCTAAGAGGAGATGTCCCAAAACTTCTACAATCTCGCGTGGCGCTGGGGGCCCATAATTTTTTATATTATTTGAATGTGTACTTGAACATTTTGTTAAATATGCAATGAAATCCTTAAGTTGTAATACAGGGCCTAATTATTTCCGATAGCATTTAGGATCTTAGTTTTCGTCATGATTCGTCTGCCTGCGCTGATATTGTTGGTAATGTGGAGGAGTGCTGTCAAATAGTTAAGGCATGAATGGCTGCTAACAACTTAAATTAAATGATGACAAGACAGAGGCAATTATCTGTAGTTCTGGTGTCAGTCTTCGGAAAATAGCTATAACTACGATCAAGGTTTGGGCTTCCGAGATAACGTTGTCCAACACGGTTAGACCTTGGCTATTTTATTGATAATAAAATATCAATGGTTCCACATATCATCATCTCTCTCCTATTTTCCCGCTTGGACTATTGTAATTCGCTTTTGGCTGGTCTCCCGGCCTCCTCCCTTCAAGGACTCCAACGTATCCAGAACTGCGCAGCCCGACTAGTTCTCAAGAAGAAGAAGTCAAATGATATCAATCCTCTGCTCCGATCTCTGCACTGGCTACCCATCAACAACCGGATCTCATATAAGCTGGCTTCCCTCTGTTATAGGTGCCTGAATAACTGCGCCCCGGATTATCTTCGCTCTTGTATGGAGCTCTACACCCAGTCCCGCCCACTTCGTTCGGCATCTGACGCGCTTACTCTGCGGATCCCTCGTGTGAGGCTAGTGTCCGCTGGCGAACGTTCATTTTCCTACGCAGGACCGTCCGCTTGGAATCACCTCCCACTACAGCTTCGCCAGAGCCCTAGCTATGACACCTTCAGGAGCCGGCTGAAGACTCACCTATTTCGTCAGCAGAATTAGCGTATTACTATATATTTCGTTGTCTGTCTGTATTCTGTAACTGTCGTCTGCGCATAGAACTGTCACCAACGGGATATGCGCTATATAAGCACCGTTATTATTATTATTATTATTATTGCTGTGGTTAAGCCTTGTTAGTCTCATCTACGCGCCCTGGGTCAGCTGCGACCTCAACTCAATCGAAGGACTGTCATTACCGTAGCAGTCTTTCTTATCCAGTCAAGGTTGGATTACTGCAATAGTTGCATGTGGGGTTAGTCCCAGAACCAACTGCAGAGATTACAGAGAGTGCAGAACACCGCTGCGCGCATTGTTTTGGGGGTAAGGAGGCAAGATCATATCTCCCCGACACTGAGGGATCTCCACTGGCTCCCGGTGATAAAGCGAATAGAGCACAAAATTATTTCCAAGTACCTGGAAGTGCGCTCATTTGAATCAGTTGTGCCTTCTTTATGGAACAATTTACCTCAGACACCGAGAGAATCTGTGACAAAGAGAATCTTTTAAAAAGAACTTAAAGACCTTTCTTTTTTACTAATACATCTGCCACTGCAAATCAAACCCAGAGCGCAATAAGCATGCTAATTTACTAGCATGGATAGGAGCGCTATAGGAAATGCCCATTCTTATCTTATCTTCTTATCTCTTTTTTATTATTTTTCTCCAGGACGATTACAGATATAGATCTATGAGCCTTAAAGGCTTACAGTTCTCCCTGTTAGCTTAGTAGTCTAGGCCTACATACTCTATATCGCTGCATACTAGTACGGCAGTCAAAGCTAGTTAGTCGATTCTTTTACACTTTAATGATCTACTGTACGGTAGCCACGAGGGGAGGTTGAAGTAATCATAATTTTAAACAAATGTAAAATAAATACATATTATTCAGTTGCAGCCTCAAGAGATGGAAAATACTGTCAAAGCTTCATGGCATTTCTAGCACAATATGGTCAGATCGAATTGAAAATGTAAAACATTTTGTAGCTCATCTACCACTGGTTGAGTTGGCTATGGAAGACCTGTTAAAGCTGAATCTTACTCCGAAAACCAGAAACGAAATTCATGAAATGTATATGTTTTGTCGGTTCTTTCACTAGCATTATAATGTCAGTCGTTTGGCACAGTATACTAGTCTCTTTTGGCTTCTGCAACAAAGTCATTCAAGCTTGTGATGCGACTATAGATATGGAAGTTGCAAACATAGAAAGCTTTTAATATGCACAACTAGGGGCTTTGCGAAACAGTTTGAAAGCAATGTGGAATGAAGCTAAGCTTGTTGAATCCCACCTGCAGAAAGAAGTACAATAGTTTAGGAACATTAATACAACTGCCAGTAAAAAAAAACAAGATTCCATGATGAGGATACACCTGATGAAAATGTGAATGAGATGAACGAAACAGAAGAATGCCCTGAGGAAGCCCACTTTCGAAAACACATTATTTTATGTTGTATTGGATAATGACATTGTGTTATTGGAGGGCTTACAGTTTACAGTTCGGTTCAATTCAGTCATTCAGCTTTCTTTGGAACTGACAAAAGATGTCAGAAGAAGACTTGAAGTATAAAGCTACTAAGTTAGCAGAAAAGTATTATAATATCATAAGTTGTGAAGATTTTCTTCAGGAAATAATTCACCTAACAATGTTCACAATGCAAATGTTGGTAAAGAACAGTTGGGTGCATTGGAACTGATGTTTTGGCAAATTCCAAATTAGAAAATATTTTTCATAACATAAGTGTCAGTTCGAGGATGTTTCTTACATCACCAGTCCAGTAGCATTAGCAGAGAGGAGCTTCAGTAAACTTAAGCTCATCAAAAATTGCCTTAGGTCCACCATGAGTCAGGATCGCCTGCACAACTTGGCTAGGCTCAGTATGGAGTCTGGCATTGCAAGACAATAAACTTTGACACAGTAATTCGTAGTTTTGCCAAGAAAAAGGCACGCAATTTAAGTTAGCCCTGTTTTAATAAAACTAGTCTTTTTCTTCTCTGTCTTTTTTTATCATTCATGTAGGCCTCTTGATGTATTTTCTGTTGACTATTTCTTTCCACCAAACAGTAAGCATTCAAAAGATGAATGATTTGGGTATATTTTTGTAAATAATTAGATCAATTCTGATCAATACTGAAACTGAAGCGGAGGACCAATTAGATCTACAACAATTTAAACTAAGAATACTTGATTAATGTATTTTTGTAATAGACCTGTAAGGCTATTATTGAAATGATTACACTCTAATGGTAAATGGTTACACTTATGGCAGTTTCACAAAATGATCCACAGACCTTTTGAAAAGATTCCTGATTTTTCAAACGTATGTAGGCCTAATACAAATAAATCATCAAGATATAAATACTGTTAGAAAAAAAAAGGTTTTGGCGGGGGGGGGGGGGGTGGAGGGGGGGGGGGAAAGAAGGGGGCCCACAAAAGATTTCGTACCGGCATCTTTTTTTTCTCTCGAGGGCCCTGTATATGTCACACTGGGCAGTGCTTATCTGTTTAATGCCATTGATATATGTCACACTGGACTGTGCTTATCTGTTTAATGCCATTGATATGATGTCACACTGGACTGTGCTTATCTGTTGAATGCCATTGATATATGTCACACTGGACAGTGCTATCTGTTTAATGCCATTGATATATGTCATACTGGACTGTGCTTATCTGTTTAATGCCATTGATATGATGTCACACTGGACTGTGCTTATCTGTTTAAGGCCATTGATATATGTCACACTGGACAGTGCTTATCTGTTTAATGCCATTGATATGATGTCACACTGGACTGTGCTTATCTGTTTAATGCCATTGTTATGATGTCACACTGGACTGTGCTTATCTGTTTAATGCCATTGATATATGTCACACTGGACAGTGCTTATCTGTTTAATGCCATTGATATGATTTCACACTGGACTGTGCTTATCTATTTAATGCCATTGATATGATGTCACACTGGACTGTGCTTATCTGTTTAATGCCATTGATATATGTCACACTGGACAGTGCTTATCTGTTTAATGCCATTGATATGATTTCACACTGGACTGTGCTTATCTATTTAATGCCATTGATATGATGTCACACTGGACAGTTCTTATCTGTTTAATGCCATTGATATGATGTCACACTGGACTGTGCGTATCTGTTTAATGCCATTGATATGATGTCACACTGGACTGTGCGTATCTGTTTAATGCAATTGATATGATGTCACACTGGACTGTGCTTATCTTTTTAATGCCATTGATATGATGTCACACTGGACAGTGCTTATCTGTTTAATGCCATTGATATGATGTCACACTGGACTGTGCTTATTTGTTTAATGCCATTGATATGATGTCACACTGGACTGTGCTTATCTGTTTAATGCCATTGATATGATGTCACACTGGACTGTGCTTATCTGTTGAATGCCATTGATATGATGTCACACTGGACTGTGCTTATCTGTTACATGATAAATATATGACAGATTGAGAATCCCATGATAAAAGCTATGACACGCCCATGATAAAAGCTATGACACGCCCATGATAAAAGCTATGACTAGCCCATGATAAAAGCTATGACAAGCCCATGATAAATGCTATGACAAGCTTTCAACAACCCTTCAAAAAGTGGACGTTATGCTTCCATGACCAGTGGCGTAGCCAACGCATATGCCTGTAACCCTTTTTTTTTAACACGTTCATTTCCTTGTGACGTAGGTTCATCCGAGTCTTCCAGTCCGACTTGGACGCCACGGGGCGCATCTTCCCCTGCACACTGTCCACGCCCGCCCAGAAGATCTGCCTCCAGCTGGGGATTCCCGGAAACGCCTTGCACGTGCAGCTCAGCGGAGATGTCATCAAACGCATGGAGGCCATCGACTGCCCGTTGGCCATTCAGGTAAAAATGATCCAAGTAGTATAATTATCATCCAAATAGTAAAATCATCCAAATAGTAAAATCATCCAAGTATTGAATCATCCAAGTAGTGAATCATCCAAGTAGTACTCTCGTACTCACTTTTAGCCAATTGTTTACTTGAGCAAAAAACTGAGATATTTTGGTTCTAAGTTTGTGTACTTTATCTGGACGCGTGTAATTTTCTTCTTTTTTTAGAATGAATACCTATCAGGGTTGGGCTACTCAGACATAAGGTACATCCAGGAGGCCGGGCCGAAAGAAGACCTGTCCTTTCTTGTCAGGTTCTATGCAGGTAAGCCAAAAACAAGACGCAATCAACACCCAAACTATTTTAAATCACCAAATCGCCCCCTAAAAAAAAACACAGTGTCTCCCGCAAAGAACGCCCATCGACAAAGCAATAATTTCACAATCAACATTTCACGCCATGCACTGGATGGATTTAAAAGTACACACTCACTGAGAAGGGCAAAATTATAAAGTAATTCCCCCTGAATGTATTGTCTGGACTTAAAGAGCGGTAATGTTTTTTTAGGTTTTTTTTTCCCCCAGAGATTTGTCCCCCCCCCCTCGCTCCCCAGGGACGGCACAGACTAGGGGTGATTTAATTGGGACGAGGTTTTCATTACGAGTTGAGATGTTCATGTGGGCCCCAACTATGTCAAATTCCTCCCGGCCGCCTTTTGTTATCAAGGAAATCGAAATGATTGCTCTATGTTTTCAACAGAAATTGAAAAGGGTTCTTTTTTTTTTCTCCAATGTATAAAAGAAGAACTGAAATTGATTTACAACAATTTAACATGAATTCAAGGACAAGGTTTTGGGAGAAAATAAATGGCGTTTTACTTCAATTTATTGGATAAAAAGATTTAAATAAATAAAGTAATACATTTTTTAAAAGATTGTTTTTGTTAGATCTAAAATGGCGTACACTCAGATCTAAAATAGTGTACAATCACTGGAATTATATTTGACATTGGTAGTATGACATAAGTGCATCTAACATCAACACTATAAAGACAAACAAGACACCATCGTAATGAAAAAAAACCCAGAGAGTACGAACTTAAAAGGTTGGGAATATCGGTTAGCCTCGGTTAGAGGATTTTTGAAACGTGATCAGTGGGAGAGAGTAAACACGACAGAGAGAGAGAGAGAGCGAGAGAGAGAGAGAGAGAGGGAGAGGGAGAGGGATATATAAAGAGAGAGAGAGAGAGTGAGTGGAAAATTGAAATAGGAAAACCTAAATAGAGAAATGATGATGAGAGTTAGACAATAAAGCTCATGATATGGCTATTTCTTTCTTTTACAAATAATAATTTCATTTCCAAATTAATTCCTTTATAATATCTCTAAATCATTATTTCATTATACAAAAGTAAGAGGCGGGAATGAAGGGGTATAGAGGTTGTAAACAATTCTAATAGAATTAATCTTTCTCCACGTATTGTTTCTCGTTAGATGATCTCGACACGCAATGTTCACTCCATGCGTGATTATTTATAAAAAATAACGCAAAAGTACGCACACAAGTGCCAATATCTATCTATATATTTAAACATTAATTTGTATACACCACTTTATTTAGTTGTTTTTTAAATAGAAAGTTCTAATAATATGATATTTAGAATAAATAAACTTTTAAAAAGCATATTAATATTGTATCATTTTTTTTGCCATGTCAGCACTTAAACGATTATTTACATTTAGCCGAAAAAGAAATTACTGGTAATATTATAATCTTTAGATAAAGACTATAAGTTTATTACATGCGTATGTGAAGATAACCTTTGGTTATAGAGTCTAAACTAATCATATGTGTATTCTCATATAGACTCTAATCTTTGGTTATAGAGTCTAAACTAATCATAATATAATATGTGTATTCTCATATAGACTATAATCTTTGGTTATAGAGTCTAAACTAATAATTATGCAGTGGCGTATTTAGCCATGTTCCACGTGTTCCATTGGAACATAGGCCCTCACACAAAAGGGGCCCCCACACATCCCAAAAAGAAATGTTTTAGTGACATCCCCATTCTTTCGTTGAAAATGTAAAAAAAATTCATTTATTCCCTTACAATTTAAAGCGCTCTAGTCCAACCAAGCAAATAGCAACATAAAATATATGATTTAACAGAATGTAACATGAATTAACGGCCATTTTCTGAGGTATGTGGAAGGCAGGGGCGAGAACACGAGGGGCCACCACATAAATTTGGGAACAGGGCTCCCACAATCATAAATATGACCTTGATCATATGTGTATTCTAATATAATATTTGGTGATAGAGTCTAAACTCATCATATGTGTATTCTCATAAAATATTTGGTTATAGAGTCTAAACTCATCATATGTGTATTCTCATATAATCTTGGGTTATGTATTTTAAGCTTACTTTGCGAGTTTCCAAAACCTGTCAAACGTCTCTTTCTGATAGTTTCTATTTTAAAACAAATATTTGTTTTAATTCTTGTAGTACAAGTTTAGGTGTCTGGATGACAAAGTCTGGATGACAAAGTCATCACATCCAATGACACGAAGTGTAAAGCAACCCCCCTCCCCCCCTCCCCCGCCCCTCTTTCAATCCGATTTTTGGGTTACCAAAGTATTGACCTACGTTGTCATTCCATCAAGTCCCCACCCCCTCCCGTCATCACCCCCCTCCCGTCATCACCCCCCTCCGTCATCATCCCCCTCCCGTCCTCAACTCCCCCCCCCCCTCCCGTCCTCCCGTGGCTGTCAACTTCCCCCTTTTTCTTTTGTTGACTCTGTAACCTAGACGTTTCGCTCGGATGCCTACTTTCAAATACTTGCCAACTTCTCATCATGAAGTTATGCAAAGAAATGTATGTGTATGTGTGTGTTTGTGTCTGTGTGTGATTTCTTTTGTGTTCGGTTCTAGCTGTTTCCTTTCAATCAAGTGTATGTTTATCCCCCCCCCCTCCCTGCTGCCTTCCTCTCCTACCCTTTCTCGTGATCTCAACTTGGGGTAACTGGGTGTGCTGCACGGGTTTCTCAAAACGCTGCCAGACCCGCCCAGCTTTTGATGAAATGACACCCTGGAACAGTGCCGTTGCTAGGGATTTGGGGGCCCGGGGAACTTGGCCTCTTAGGGGCCCCTGCATTTTGACATTCGACATTATGACATAAGAAAAAGAACAAAAATACACTCCTTTTGGCCCCCCCCTCAAGTAGGGGCCCGGGGGGACTTTCGAATTTGGACCCCCCTCCCCCTCCCCTAGCTACGCCACTGCCCTGGAATCGACATGAATTGACACCTTTACAAAATAATAATCTCTAGACTGCTTATCTCGTCTTATTCATCGTCACTGTGTAACTGGAAGTATAAAACATCAAACCCAATATTTGTAATGCTTGTGTTGAAGCTAAGCAATTAATTTGTCTTCGAATTAAACAGACGTTGCACAGTCCTTGTCACCTTTTTTCCTTGGGCTAACTACGATGATTGTGTTGCCAGCACAAGATCCAAACATTTTTACTTTTTATCCTTACTATTATCGGATATTCCTTAGGATAGCTTAGTCAAAACAAACCCTACAGGAGAAGGAATCCACACCACAAATAGATATTGTACCAATAACCCTCCAGTTGACAGTCCAGTGATCTACAAATGAGGCACGGCGCATCGTCCAGTTTTCAGGAGCTTAGTTTTTTCTTCGTGATTTTATTTTTTTACAATTCATTTAATTAATGTCAGAGGGATACTAAATGAAGGGACAATGTTACAAGGTGTTTAGAATTTTAAATGAGCTAATCGACGGGACAGAACTTAGAACGTATAGCATTGCTTGGGCTTAAAATAGTATCTACCTTAAAGATTAAAAAAAAATTAAAAAAATAACATATGCAACTGACCGTTAAACGGTAAACGGTAAACGTTTTTCTAGTCATACAAGACTATACACCTAGCCAATGGAAGATCTACAGAAGTTGAAATATTATAGTAATATATCAGATTTAACCAAATTGCTCTCCTACTGCCCCAAAAATATCTATTTAGACTAGCCGCCCATCTTGACCACGTCAGATTTCCAAGGACATGCAATTATTCCATAGATGTGTCTAGTTTTAATCACTTATAGTCCAGTTTCGCTCACCCATAGTCCAGTTTCTCTCACCTATTATCGAGTTTTACTTACCTTAAAGTTACCATTAGTCTAGTTTCACATAACAAGTCTGGTTTCATTTACTTGTTGTCTAGTTTCCCTCCCATAGTCTAGTTTCACTTACGTATAGTCTAGATTTCGCTCATTCATTGTCTATTATCGCTCACCTATAGTCTAGTTTCAATCAACTATTGTCTACTTTTACTCACTTGTAGTCTAGTTTTAATAACTTGTAGTCTATTTTCACAAAAATAAATGTTTCAGGACGCGCAGTGGAACCAAGTTATTTATAACTATAAGCTATTATAAGGGGGAATGGGACTGAAAAATTTAATTCAGTTATTACTGAACCAAAATGATTTTAATTGCATATACATATATATCTTGAGTGGCCTTGATAAAAACATAAGTAATTTGTATGACAAAAACATGGTTGCCATGGATACGGCCGCCATTTAAAAAAAAAATAGTCATTACAAAAGTTATACAATTTTTATAAGTATTATAGATATTTTAATTTCAATAGTGTTTTTATGTAGTACTGTTACCATTTTAGGTATTAGACACAATTTTAATTGAATATTTTTTAAAGTATTTTTTTAAAGAATTTTTTAATTTTAGTATTCGTATTTTGTCTAAAATTCATGAAATTGTTTTTCTTTTAATACATTTTACAGACAAACTAATTATACATTCACCTTAAAACCTAGTCTAGTACCTCTAGATATAATATATAAAGCTACATACCAAATTGCAACATAATATCTTGAATGCTTCTCATTATTTTACAATTATCATAGCAAAAAAACACATATTGAGAAAAACCCATTTAAAGGCAAATAATCGACAAAGAAATTGAGTCGACACCCACATTTCAAACTCAATATTTCAGTACAAAACCGTCATTATTTATATTTTATTTGATGCATTTTGTCACAATTAGGTTTAACAAGCTATTTTTAACAAAAACTAAACAACTCTATTTTTGAAAAAATATGCCAAATATGCCCCCCCTACTCAGTCCCGTTCCCCCTTTTTTTTTAACTCTACCCATCTCCACTTAATTTGTGTGCCCCCTTTCGCCCCTCCCTCACATTGAAATATTCGCCCCCTCCTCCTTAAACACCTGGCTGCGCCACTGATTACTAATTGTGGCGTTTTGGGGAGAAGATTAACGTCACACTCAACTAAGGAAGGTCTTAGATGTAATCCGCTCTTATAAGATACTATAATCATCTCATATGTACGTACAAACCACTGACACTATGTGCCACTATTGAATGTCTGATTGGAGTAAGAATGTGTCTTTCCTTTCTATCTCCTATAATATTTAAGATTAAAGTATTTAGCTTGCATTGAATTTTATTTACATATATGTATACGTTCTGCATGCTTATCAGTATATTACTTATTGTTATACGATTAGTCATTGATATTAGTTCCCATTCATGTACATTATAAATGTTGTAGCACGTGTGTGTTCCTCCCCCCTCCCCGCCCCATGCCCTCGGAACAAGGCCAGGGTCATACCTGACGCAACCAAGCTAAATCCCCCCCCCCCACCCCACAGTCTCTTCGACCAGATCACAGGAAACTCACATCTCAATGACGGTTCTTCCCCTGGTCAGAGAATAGGGAACTTGGAATCTTTGATGCAGGACCCCGACGGACAAGAGAGAAAACTCTGACCAACAACACAGGGCCTTTGAAGTTTCCCTACCGCCGCGTCTTCCCCCCCCCCCCCGCACCCCTCCCCACTACCGTTTGGTACTTATTTTCACATGCCAATCAATCAAATGTTGAATTGAAGAGACATGTTGACCAATCGGATACGCTATCTACGGGTCAATCTTACCCTTGCCCCTCCCCCCTCATTACAATCACGTGGGGAGTTGCAACCTAACTTGTTGTTTAACATGTAATGTAAGTTACTTTTGGGTCAGTCTGGCTTAAGGAGTCTCGAGGGTTGGATGCCCCGAGCTCCTAACAGCACCACGCGGTGCTACAGTCTGTTGTAGAGTCCTTGTTAGGACTATCTGCTACATATAGTTTAAGCCTATGATTAAATGTACACTCTTTATCACTTGTATTTGGATTGTATGAATTATGTGCTCATGTCATCAATGATTGAATACGGACTTTCACGTGAATAAAATATTCGTTGTTACAATACGCCTTGCTTATCGATTGATAGAATACCTGTTTGTGTGACTTCCAGTGACAGTGTCAATTAGTCAACAGTTTAACTCAACCTACGTATTAACGAGCCAAAACGAAACCTGGATATAAATTTGTCTTAGAATCACCTAGGAATCATCTGCACTTCGGGACCACATACCACCTAGAAAACCTGCCTAAATCACCCCTCCCCATCACCCTGTGTACCTGCTGAGTTATCCACTAAGTCTGCACTGATAGCCTAGGCTAATTGCAGGCTCGGTGACAGAATCTTAGACCAGCACGCCACACCTGTGGGCTCGTGCCGGAATTAGTTTCGCTTGACGTACATGGATAAGTACTCACGCTCAACATTGAACTCTGTGCTATGATATTCTTCACGTGATGAAAGACTGGGGGCTTAAGGTTTCATCAGGTGAGCGAACTGTGTTATTTGACTCCACTGCAAACACTCATCTATCATCGTAGAATTATACGTCAACCCTTGGTTCTGCCAACGCTATACGCTTGAAATATATCGCCTTGCCTGTTCGGATTATTTGCTGTATTACGTTTATTTGTCGGCTTCACGCCACAATAACAAAATCGCCACTCGTGTTTGGATAACTTGCTCTATTATGTTAGATGTCGGCCAGAGCGCCACCAATAACAAAGTCGTTTCCGGCTCGGATTAGCTCCTGTACAACTCTGTACACTGTATATGCTTGCCGAATGCCGATAGCCAATAGGCATATCGACATTTCTGCTTGGGATTAGCTCATGCGTAACGAAATTATTTGCCAGATCGCATAACTATGTCCGCCAAATACTGTGAACCAGTACCCGCCCTGAGAAACACTGAAAATATTCGCGCCCACCGGGCCTCAATCCAGCCTGAAATCTTCAACATTGCATATAATGTTCGCCCATTCAGCGATAATTCTTGGATACTTACAGCCAATTTCGCACTGGATTAAACTGTCATGTGCAGTACGTTTCCTGGAAGCTGACATTATTGCCTTTAGATTGGAGTATACGAACTGTTATCGGATTACCATGTGTATATATTAACTTTTGATGAACTGTGTTCCTTACACAACGCGTTGGATAATAAATGTGTTAGATTTTAAGACTGCCTACGGGCCCATTGACTGTTCTAAAAGCGCTACACAACTGATGTCATCCGATGTCATCTGATGTGCCAGACCACTCTGACGTCAAGATTCAAGACCCCGCGGTCTAGCGTGAAAGAAAATGAATGTGTATAAATAAAACGGTGAGTGGCATATATGTGAGTTGGTCAAATGTACGTACCGAGATATTATTGGTAGCGAATTAAATAATTGCTTCTTTACCGATTTTACAAATTTATAAAACGGGAATAGAGAAAGGAAAACGATTTAATCTTTACAGTAGCCAAAGTAATTGACGCCCCACTGCCAGCCCCCCCCCCCCCCCCCGACGCCAGGTAAAACTAAATCTGCCCTGGGCATCTGGTCAGCGAGACATGACGCGTGTAAGGGCCGTAACTCGCCCCCCCCCACACTTCTCTCCCAGCCGATAAACTGTATTGAACTGTTAAACAATGAGAAATGTAATGCTTGAGAAAAGAAGAGAAGCGAATAGTGTAACAATTAAAGTGAAGCTATGTCCGTGTTTTAGCTCTAGGGCCCAATAATTGCAAACGAACGACAACATTGATACAATTTCCTGGCCTATCGCGCCAGAGGTGACTTGACTACCGCCTTACTCCGCCCCCCCCCCCCCCCCCACTAGAAGTCACTCGCGCGTGAGAAATCAGAATCCACGTGATCAGAAACACTAGTGTTTAGGCTTGTGTTGGGGTCAGCTGCACGCGCCCACACAACGCCCGCCGCCGCCCCCCCCCCCCTGAAGAATGTTCACTAGGCCAATAATGCATGTACCAATACGTTAAGCAAAGGACTCCGCTGCCCCACCCTCTATGACTCCGTCATAGATCCCCTGATATTTACGTGTGAGCCAGATCCCCTCACCTGTCCGCTTTAGCGCGAGGCAGGGAGTGAACTGGTGGACCTGATAGTTCGATCAGCAATTCGATCCCTATCACCCAGTTTTGGCATCCCGTCTCGGACTTCCTCCAATTTCGTGGACCCTACTGCCGAGGTCGAATTATTATTATTATTATGCTTATAATTATTATAATAAAGTGAATCCCGCATTTATAGCACATAGAAAGCATGAAATAAATAGATTTCCTAGCTAGTGCCTATCAAACTATCAATATATGAAAAAGTAAGGACCTAAGACAGTCACAGACAAACGATAAAATGAATAAACCGTGTCAATAGCTCGCAAATAAATGGGACGAACCTAGACTAAGCATTATGCCGGAATAGATTTAAAGTACTGTAAGAAACGCTAAAGCGTGCTTTTCTCCTCCGCCCTCAATAGAAACGTAAAAATATTCGCCCGTCATCCCTTACCGCCTTGTCTCGACCTCCCCCCTCTTCCCCATAGCGATGACCACCCGCTTCGCTTCGATGGTCCAGAACACTCATAGTGTAAATAGTAAATGCAGTAGGCCTACCTCTAATGGGTCAAATCTTTCATTATATGAAAGCTTTAAAACATGGCGGGGCAGGTGTGGCGTTTTGGGGAGAAGATTAACGTCACACTCAACTAAGGAAGGTCTTAGATGTAATCCGCTCTTATAAGATACTATAATCATCTCATATGTACGTACAAACCACTGACACTATGTGCCACTATTGAATGTCTGATTGGAGTAAGAATGTGTCTTTCCTTTCTATCTCCTATAATATTTAAGATTAAAGTATTTAGCTTGCATTGAATTTTATTTACATATATGTATACGTTCTGCATGCTTATCAGTATATTACTTATTGTTATACGATTAGTCATTGATATTAGTTCCCATTCATGTACATTATAAATGTTGTAGCACGTGTGTGTTCCTCCCCCCTCCCCGCCCCATGCCCTCGGAACAAGGCCAGGGTCATACCTGACGCAACCAAGCTAAATCCCCCCCCCCCCACCCCACAGTCTCTTCGACCAGATCACAGGAAACTCACATCTCAATGACGGTTCTTCCCCTGGTCAGAGAATAGGGAACTTGGAATCTTTGATGCAGGACCCCGACGGACAAGAGAGAAAACTCTGACCAACAACACAGGGCCTTTGAAGTTTCCCTACCGCCGCGTCTTCCCCCCCCCCCCCCGCACCCCTCCCCACTACCGTTTGGTACTTATTTTCACATGCCAATCAATCAAATGTTGAATTGAAGAGACATGTTGACCAATCGGATACGCTATCTACGGGTCAATCTTACCCTTGCCCCTCCCCCCTCATTACAATCACGTGGGGAGTTGCAACCTAACTTGTTGTTTAACATGTAATGTAAGTTACTTTTGGGTCAGTCTGGCTTAAGGAGTCTCGAGGGTTGGATGCCCCGAGCTCCTAACAGCACCACGCGGTGCTACAGTCTGTTGTAGAGTCCTTGTTAGGACTATCTGCTACATATAGTTTAAGCCTATGATTAAATGTACACTCTTTATCACTTGTATTTGGATTGTATGAATTATGTGCTCATGTCATCAATGATTGAATACGGACTTTCACGTGAATAAAATATTCGTTGTTACAATACGCCTTGCTTATCGATTGATAGAATACCTGTTTGTGTGACTTCCAGTGACAGTGTCAATTAGTCAACAGTTTAACTCAACCTACGTATTAACGAGCCAAAACGAAACCTGGATATAAATTTGTCTTAGAATCACCTAGGAATCATCTGCACTTCGGGACCACATACCACCTAGAAAACCTGCCTAAATCACCCCTCCCCATCACCCTGTGTACCTGCTGAGTTATCCACTAAGTCTGCACTGATAGCCTAGGCTAATTGCAGGCTCGGTGACAGAATCTTAGACCAGCACGCCACACTAATCTAACGTATAACAATTGATGGTCTCAGTGCCAGTTTTTAGTGTTAGTATGATGACGTCTTAATGAAGCCCACCACACACCACACACCACCCCACTCCACCAAGAAAAAAAAATGTAAAAAGGTTCAAACCTTGACAAATCTATCTTGACAAAAATGCCCCTTTGATAATGGCCACTGTAACAAAGTTCCACGCCGAACCCGCCAGAATTTCCTACAAACAGATCCAGACGACATTTTATTATATTACTGCCTAAATCACGTCCATTCCTGATCGATCCAGTTTCTGCAGAGTGAAAAGGGAAAAAAAAAGAGACAGTTTCGCCTGTCAGCAATATCAATCTCTATCGATTCTCAATAGTTTGACAAATTGAGATCATATAATCTCACAAGGTCGGTCTAAAAAAAAAAGGTCAGCAAATTGCAGCAGCAATAATATAACTCTAGAATATTCTCACAAAAAGTTGGGGGGGGGGGGGCTTTCTTTGTTTGTATATATGTGTGTGTATCTGTGTGTGTGTATTTGTGTGTGTGTGTATTAAGGCTGTATTAAATTACATTTTTTCGCGTGATCGTTGAATAATAAATAATTAATTAGCGTGTAAATATCCCAGCGAAATAAATACAAAATGGGATGTTGTGCGTGACAATTTACACATCAAGTGATTTATGGATGCCTACTTAAAAATAAACAACAACAACAATTTCTTTAAGGCTTAGAATCTAATTTCGTGAAGGATCTTGTACAATTTTGGCTGAGCGGGAGGGGGGGGGGGGGAGGGGGAAATCCTGCTTGGTTCAAATTAAATGCTTGGAGAAAGTTGGAAAAAAAAAGGTAGAATTTCAATTTATAGGAGGTGCTGTTTTTTTGTTGTTTTTTTTATGAGGGGGGGGGGGTGGGTCGGATTTTTTCTTTGTATCAATATTTTTCGAAAAAGTTTGTTATAAAAATCAGACAATTTTCGGGATAATTTTATTTGATCGTTCGGTGAATTTTTCTTATACATTATACTAAAAATAATGAAGAGCCTATTTCGATTGGTCGAATGAGCTTCCTTGACCTACGTTTTTTCTACTAAATTGTCGGCTGAAGTTCGTGAATTTCCGTTACTCTATAAATAGCACGAATCTTGGTAGTTGTAAAGTATCCTAATTGATCCTTGGGTCCGGTGAAGTAACGTTCACCAGTTAACGGCATACTAGGGAATTGTGTGGTCAGCACAATGTCAGGCAAATAGGACCGCCTCTATGGTTTTTGACGCCCTAGGCAAAAACAAATTCTGCGGTCTCATTAAAGTGCCTTCGGCGGGGAGAAACTGAGTTGTGTTAGGGTATACTTTACTATTTATTATTGTCTAAGACAATTTTTTAAAAACTACCCTTCGCCTCTCCTTACCTTATAATTCGTCTGCCTATGCTAGTAGCGCGCAGAAGTACTACATTTTAATTTAGTTAATATTTTTAAGTCCCCAAAATAAAAAAAATCCTCAATTATGCGCGCCTCAAAACTTTGCGCCCTAGGCGCCACCTAGGTTGCCTCTATGGGCGAGCCGGCCCTACAGCCACATCTACTTTACCCCAACTAAAATCAGGTACCCATTAAAACTGGGTAGACTCAGGGACATCCTCTTGAGTCCAGAGCCTAAAATTAATCCTAGCCTTCACAAGGATACGAACAATGTGACTATTGTTTTTATCTGGCACGACAAGAAAATTTGGAAAGCAAAGCCGCCATACTATAATTGTTCTAAATATAACTGTTGTAAATATTATATATAGGTCTATTTATATATAATTTGTACATGCCTACGGGCAAAATTTCCACGTTTTCCCGTTTATATTAATTAATAAATAAGATAATTTTTTACTTTTTAGAACCATATATTACTCTGCATTATTACACTTTATGGCACGCATTTTTAAATCCGTATTTTAGCCATCTGACTGACATATTTCTCCTATCTTTCAATAATATATGTGTCTATTATTTTAGCTTTGTTTTTTTTCTTTCTTTGTTGGTAGCTATGTGCAATATCTTCGTAAGGCTAATACATAACTTGATTGCACACAATGCATGTATACGAAAAAATACCGTGTGTTGGCCCAGTCTTGGGGCTGTTTAATCAAAGACTATTATGACATCTTTGGTTTATTTAATACAGCACGTATAGGCATTTCTGAATCTAAGCACTAAACGAATTTCAATGACGGCTTACCCGTAGAACTTGTTTAGTAGAATGGCGGATAGTTTCCGGTCACTTTCATTGGATAAACAAATGAATCAAGGAGGCTCTAACCATTCTATTTATAGATCAATGGCCTTTGTGTTCCATATTTATAAGTACAATGGGGGTGGGGGGGGGGGGAGGGGGGGAGTTGTGGTTTGAATTTCATGTACAAGAAACAGACAAAATGGAACTAGTTTGACTGTCTAAATAAATTGAAGGAATAATATCTTGTTGATATCAAGGGCTAAACTGGGATAAACATAGCCAACAGATCTAAACGGAAGTGAAATGTAAATCTACCGGCTAATGGAGGCCGTGCAACTGTAATATTATATCATCTCGTTTAGTTTACTTCCCCCTTAGAGCTAATGTGGAGAAAGGTACCCTAGTACATGTTTACTGTAAAAATGACAACGGTAAAAATGGCAATGGTAAAAATGGCAACGGTAAAACGGTAACAGTAAAAATGGCAAAAAAATCTAATGGCGGTTTCAATGGCGATGGAAAAAATGGCAAACGATATAATTTCTACAGTTGTCATTAAAAAAAGAGACTATTTGATTTTTTTTTTAATGATCAATTAATTTAAAACAATGTGTAAATGTGTAGCCAAATGCACACGAGAAACAACAAAAGTTAGGTGTAATGTATTATTTAGAGTAGTAAATTTTCTAAGATAAATATGTTTTGCTGATTTAGTTT
This sequence comes from Anisus vortex, assembly GCA_949126835.1. Classification (NCBI taxonomy): domain Eukaryota; kingdom Metazoa; phylum Mollusca; class Gastropoda; family Planorbidae; genus Anisus; species Anisus vortex. The sequence goes on along the minus strand of OX421499.1, from coordinate 42,370,420 downwards.
ATGTCGATGGAAGGCAACCATTTTGTGCGTGCCGAAACTGGCTAAATCTTTAAACAAAAATGATCTCGCGTGCCAAGTTAAATTGTTTGAGTACAGAATCTAAAGGACCGTGAAGAAAATTCACCAGAGCTGTAAAAAATAACAACAAACAAACACCTAATGTATATTGACCAAAATTACAATTATTCATCCTCAAAACAACATCAAAATATAAAAAAATATTTTCTACGTTGAAAAGAAGGTATCATATAGGATATATTTGTCGGCAGAAAACTTGCAACTGATGTTTTTTCAATTAGGATCGTGAAAGGAAAAATATGTCAGTTCACAATTATGAGGGAAGGGTGTGTGTGTGTGTGTACACATTAAGAGCCACACGTAAATATAGCGCCACTGGCTGCATGCAGTAATAGCCGCTGACAGTTTAATTAAGACACAGATTAATTAATTATTAATTATTAATAAACAACAACAATAACAAAAGCCTTGTTTAGTTTGCATTATAGTTTTCATAATCCATTTGTATAATTAATATAATACTAGTGGTTATGCCCGTCAAAATAAGGTATAAACAAATTATTACAATTTTTTATATAATATAATTACGTTTTTCTTCTTCTACATTTTAGATGTAGTTTGGCTAATAAGTTTTGGATCAACAATTTAAAGGATAATTGGCCTTATTTCAAAGTTGGCAATGTGTGTGTTTTCCATCACTAACACCCTGACGGGCTATTCTATGTTTGTTTACAATAGATACTTATTTATTTTAATTTATTGGACACTGTTGTTTAGCGGTAGCGCGTCGTTGAAATGACGTTGTGAAGGTGTTTAGTTCGAATCTAGTTTTAAAAGAAAGTCAGAAGTTATATTAGTTGCGTAAAGGTAATTGCGGCTGGGCGTTGCGCTTGTCATTCTAACAGACCTATACACAAAATATAGAACGTCTCTAATGCAAAGTCTTTCGTTATAGTAACTTACTTTGACATTTAGAGCTACCGCATGATTTCATATAAAATATAAAGTCTTATATAAAAACTAACTATATATATCTGGCTTTATAGGCTATACTTTATTTTTGTTAACCACAAAGTTTGCAGACACTGTCTTTTTAAGTTATCACTAATTTTTAGATATGCCTATATAATGGAGATATAACAACTCTTAACAGAATGAGTGTATGATTTATGTAGAGAATATGTTGTTATAGTAAAAAAAATCTTGACCATGGGAACTCTTTCAAAAAACGAATCTGTAGGCCTATAATCTGTCTAATGCGGTGATTCTCAAAATAGTCTTCATGTGATACTTAGGACTCCATGAGAGATCTCAAGGGTTCCGCGAAATGATGAGAACTGGCCCTAAATAGTTTTATTTGTAAACTTTAAACAAATATATATTTCGTCAACTTGAAGTTTCTGAACTCTGGATATCACTAAATCTTCACTTTTCAAAATTGAGGTTGTTGTTGTTTTGTTTTTTTGCTATATTTTTTTGCTGCCATTTATAACATTTAGTAATAACAGAACATATAGCACTCAACTCACACCTACATAGAATAAACCCAACTCACACACCAAACTACCACTCCTCACAAGAAACTGTAGACCAACTAAAAAAAGACATGTAAATATGTTTGTCTGGCATTGGCTGCTTGAGGACAAACTGCTCTGCAGACTGGCTAACAGAAGAAGAAGAACAGCTAGGCCTAATTTATGTGAATAAGGATTCTCAGCAATGGCTGAAAATAAATCTAAGATGTTTTCATGGTTGAAAAAAAAAAATAAGAATTTGTTTGTCATTATTAAAACCAAAATCTGTTAAATTAAATCAAAGCCATGTCTCACATGTCTCACATGTCTCACATGTCGTCTCACATGTCTCACATGTCTCACAATGTCTCACAATGTCTCACATGTCTCACAATGTCTCACATGTCTCACAATAAAAGGTTTGAAAATTAATTATAAAAAAATTCAATTTTTTAAAATATTTTTAATCCTTGGTGTGGTTTTGCCGAAAAAAAAAACTTGTTAGTTTTCGGGTTATAATTAGGGTTCCATTGACAAAAGTTTAGAAATCACTGGTTAAATGTATATTAGTGTAGATGCACGAAGCCCATTTAACTGACTCGATCTGTTTACAGCACTATTCACAGGTAATGATCCTAGAGTACCAAACAAAACGGCCCCTCCACCCATAAAGCTGTAATTCAAACCTCCAGCTCGTCCTTTTACCTGTGTCATTTGAAACGTATAGTCTGCCGTTGTCACCGCCCCATTGTGTTGACGACATTCAGATGGTAAAGGTCACACGTGCAGGGTTCGTTTACCTTCGTGGGAAACTTCTGGAAACATCCAAGTGTGAAGTTAAACGTAATGTGAACATAGACAAAAACAAAACAAAAAAAGACAGAAACCAAAGTTCAGCGGGACAAAATTAAACCTTGACTGCATAATATTATCTATAAAAACAACGACAACAACAATAAACAACAAATAGCAACAACAACACATATAAATGAAATCTAAATATGTTTCAAGCTATGTAGTAATGGGATGAGAAAATTGTAAGGGTACACATGGATTAGAGTTGGCATCAGTCTATAAATAGCTTCTAATGGCAGACGTGGCTGCTTAATGTAAGACAAATTTAATAATATAGTCTAAATGTTAAGCGTTGTTTCTGTATCATTAAGCTGTCAGATGTTGTTGTTGTTTTTGGGTGTGTAACAACGGCCCTTTTTTTTTCTGATTCAACGTGGTAATATTAAACACAGATGTTTAACTCAATACGTTGCAGAAGTTGAGAAAAACAATCTGAACATAAATAGATCTAGTCTTAGGATAGGGGAGTGTGGGGAAACGTTGACACCGTACATTTCGTGCCTTAGTTGAAAGTGGGAGAGAGAGTGAGGGTGACGGGGGCGGTATGGCGGGAAAGTAGAATGTTGTGAAAAGAAAAAAACCTGTATGAGAATTACATAATGTCACCCTGCTCTTTCCTCTTGGTCTAGTGACAGTCTAGAGCATTTATTATGTAATTTTGTTATCTAGGACTCTCTCATAGGAAAATACAGTGTAAGCATGCTGTAATAATGTCACTGCACTATTTGTTCTATTCTAGTGATCTAGGCTATCTGTCTGACTGGCTCTATCTATCTATCTATCTATTTATCTATCTATCTAACTATCTCCATCTATCTATCTATCTATCTATCTATCTGTCTATCTATCTATCTATCTATCTATCTATCTATCTATCTATCTATCTATCTATCTATCTATCTATCTATCAATCTATTTATCTATCTCTTTATCTATCCATCTATCAATCTATATATCTATCTATCTATATATTGATTTATTTATCTATTTATCTATATATTATTTGTATGTTTATCTCTGTGACTATCTGTTTATAACCTGACTCTCCCTCTTTCTCTCTCTCTCTCTCTCTCTCTCTATGTGTATGTATATATATATGTAACTATCTATCTATCCATGTATCTAATATATCTATTTTCCTGTCCATCAATCAATATATCCATCTATATTGATCATCTAATATCTATCTTTGCATAGCTCCGTATATCGTTTCTTATATGTCGTTTATAGCTGTTTATTAACTAACTATCCAAACACATCATTATTCAGACTCAGCCACCATAAGATTTCTTTATTTGAAACAAACTCTGACCTACTAAAGGATTAAGGCTTCAACACGTCTGATTCACTTTATGTGTCTACAGTTTTTTTCTTTTATAACCCTTTGAACTCGTAAAAGTGTGAACATAAAAAATTGATCAAAGGATTCCGTTCACAAATCGTACATTATTCGATTCATGTAACATAATGTGTACGCGTTTTGAGTTGTGGAATACATGTAGATATATTATTATATGATAGATGAATAATGTGTACGCGTTTTGAGATGTGGAATACATGTAGATATAAATGATAGGTGAGGCACGGTAGCTGCAGCGCGTTAGGCTGCCGTACAGTAGGTCCTGGGTTCGAATCCTGGTTAAGGCTTGGATTTTCTTTCCGGGTCTGTCCCCGAGTCTACTTTTACTTGTAAGCTTATATATGATAGGCAAGGGGAGATAAATCATTTCGGTTTCTCTTGTCATAAAACTCTCTTCAATAGTGTTAATGCAAGTTAATGAATTTAACATAAGAGAAGGGGCTATGAGAAATTCCCGAAGATCTCGCATTGGCTTATTCTGCATCTACTATTAGTGTTTGGTGTGAGGGAAATGAGTTTTATTTAAAGCCATTCTAACATGTTTGTGGAGCGAAGCTTGGAGCTCTGGAGCAGGAGTATTAGGCCTGAATGGTAGAGGAACCGGAGCTAATAAAAAATTATGCTCGAACTCTATCTATAAACAAACTATTAAATAATTTAAAAAAAAATGTTATATACATTATATCTTTACACCTGAATTCACTTCAACTGTTGAAGCGGTTTGACCTTTGAACTTTAACCCACTTAGTTACTTAATGTATCTTTTCTACTGGTAGAACATTATTTTTTTTCTTCTTCAAATTTAACAAGGTCATAAAAAAGAATCGCTAAACAGGCCATGCTCCAGTAAGCATTTTATATATATATATATGGAACCCATCAAGAAAAGAAAACACACACATAAATATTAAATACTTGAAATTTAGATAAAAAGTTGTAACGTTCATTACAAGTGAATATTCACAACTGGGAGTGTGACATACATTAGTGTCATTAGTGATATGACTAAATGTAGAAAATATTCACAACTGGGAGTGTGACATACATTAGTGTCATTAGTGATATGACTAAATGTAGAAAATATTCACAACTGGGAGTGTGACATACATTAGTGATATGACTAAATGTAGAAAATATTCACAACTGGGAGTGTGACATACATTAGTGTCATTAGTGATATGACTAAATGTAGAAAATATTCACAACTGGGAGTGTGACATACATTAGTGATATGACTAAATGTAGAAAATATTCACAACTGGGAGTGTGACATACATTAGTGTCATTAGTGATATGACTAAATGTAGAAAATATTCACAACTGGGAGTGTGACATACATTAGTGATATGACTAAATGTAGAAAATATTCACAACTGGGAGTGTGACATAAATTAGTGTCATTAGTGATATGACTAAATGTAGAAAATATTCACAACTGGGAGTGTGACATACATTAGTGATATGACTAAATGTAGAAAATATTCACAACTGGGAGTGTGACATACATTAGTGATATGACTAAATGTAGAAAATCTTCCCGGCTGGCATTGGGGCATGGAATGGGTTACCTGAACAAACCAGGAAAACCATTTAAAACATCAATAATGATGCAAGACTAGATTCGGACCACGGATGAGCGTAGGACGCAATAAATAATCTTCTTTATAGAAGGAGCGTCTGTAATGTAAAGATAAGATAAAATACACTACAGGGGGGGAAATTCTTTGAAAAAAACTCCACTCGCTCAGCGCGTAGATAAAGACAATAAAAAATTATTTCAAATTATAATATACAAAACAATGATGTAATAAAATACAAAATAAGTTATAGAGATAAAACCAAATATTATCTTATTATATAATAATGGACTTATTCTTATAAGTTTGTTTTCTTTTCGAGTAGCATTCAAGCATTAAATGAGTTATCTTATCAATTCATTTAAACCCGCTGTATAAAATATTTTAAAGATATTTCAAAATGCAAATAACAAGATTATTACTTCCTATGCCAATTCATGTTTTTTTGAACGTAATAATGGTCCTTCTAAAATTATAAATATGTATGCATCATGTCTTGACATCAACCTTAGTGTGCCTGTACCAAACAAAAAATCTTATTTTAGTAGCTTTTAATGTAGACGAAACAGCAATCTATATATATTTCATTAGACTTCGTCTTCCGGTGTCCATGGATGAAAAAACTGTATAAAAAGAAATTCACAATTAACCCTACTCTGTGGCAAATCAAAAATATTTTATTTAGCTTTAATCTGTCAAAAAAACGAATACTGTTATGATCGATTGATCAAAGGGTGAGTTTCAAAATGGAGTTGAACCCTTAATGAATTCCACAGGGAAACCGCTAGCACTGACCGAACATACGTATTCCAGAAATCAATTAACCACCTACGCGTACATCCGCAAAGGGAAATTACTTCACCAGTGGTTCCGGAGGCGGTGTACGGTATCAGGAACAAGGATGCTTATTTACAGAGGTCAGTCTTTCGGTCACATAGTTAAAAAACATAACATGAGAGTGTGACCTACTTAAATACAAAACCTCATTACTGTATCCTCGTAGAAGGCCATCGTCTTGTAGTGTTCTGTTTTCAAAGTAATTGATAGATAATTGACATAGTTTGTTTATTAAATGTAACTGTATCATATCCATTTACTCAATTGCTACTCTACTGACTATAATTTATTGATTTGAACTAAGACGGTCGAGAGTATAAGGAATATTTGGCCTTTGATTCTGTGAATATTCATTTTAACGAATATGCCTTAGGGCACACTAAAGACATACAGTTATTTATAGTAAACCATAATTAAGCATATTAAAATAAACATCTGTCGGTGGTTAATGGTACTCTTATTTTTGGTGTTTTTTTTTTAAATAATAATCCAGAGAATCGCCAGGAGCCTACGGTGGTACAGCTGGCACGCGGGTCTGTCGAGGAGGTCACTTACAAAGGCCAGTCTCTGGTTTTGAAAATAACAACCACACAGCCGACAGAGCGGTCGATGTATATGTCATTCAGCTCACAAGAAGATTACAATAAATGGTTAAGAAAGCTGAAGAAGGTGAGTAGATCTAAAGCTGAAGATGGTGAGTAGATCTAGCATTGCGTTTCTAATTTGTATTTTTGAAAGTTCACTGTTCCATCAATATTCTACACCTTATACCAACAAATGCCTGTTCTAATAGAAAGTTACAAACATGTTGCGATAGGAGCCATTCGTAAACTACGTCGACAAAAAGGAAATTATACCCCCTCCCCACTGTAGCAACTGTTACATTTGTGTACCCCCTCCCCACTGTAGCAACTGTTACATTTGTGTACCCCCTCCCCACTGTAGCACCTGTTACATTTGTGTACCCCCTCCCAATGTAGCACAAATTAGTATCTCTACACCTTTCTAACCTGTTCGAAAAATTATTTTTTAGCCATCGCAACAAGCCATTTGTCTTGTTATGTATATAATGTTTTAAATATCATATTACAACGCGTTACAATTTCTTAAGAAATACAAAAGAAAATAATAATTTTGCTATCTTGAACACTGAGTGGAAATAATTGATACAAAGGGCCAATATAAGCAAATAATAAATGTATACAAATGAATGTCAAGAAATGGAAATATCAATGAATAAAACGTGTATAAAGTACTGGCCTGGATTCTTACTGTCTAATTTATGGACATCTTTAATCTCCTTACTGAGATACTTCCTATCTAATACTTCGACTTCCAGGCTACTTCCAAATTACCAGACAAAGCTGATCTCTCCAACTGCCATCTTGAATTTTTGCCGGAAAATGTTTTCATCAATACGGAACTTGAAATCCTCATCCTCCGACACAACGCCCTACGGGAACGCCCCATTGAAGAGGACATCTACACCATCGGGTGGCTGGATGACCTGCCCAGGTTCTCATCCCTACGAGTTTTGAACCTTGCAGACAATCAACTGATGTCTTTCCCATCCGCCCTGTGCCAGATGAAATACTTGGTTGAGCTGAACTTATCTAGCAATAAACTGAATGAAGTGCCGCCGGAAATATCAGAATTATCCTGGTAGGTATATAATTTATTTAGCTGGGTTGAACTTATCTAGTAATAAATCGATTGAAGTGCCTCCGGAAATATCAGAATTATCCTGGTAGGTATATAATTTATTTAGCTGGGTTGAACTTATCTAGTAATAAATCGATTGAAGTGCCTCCGGAAATATAATTTTCCTGGTAGGTAGTCTGTAAAATGTATTTAGCTGGTTTTAATGTCTACATTTGTTTGTTGCGTGTAGTGAAACTGTACAATTGTGTCATATGAGCTTACTTGAAGAAATACTGATTGCAATTATGCATGTTGATAAAATGTGCTGCTCCTTTGGACTGTCAACAAACGGCCCGAGCTCTAGCCCTGTCGCCTACCAGAATTACATTTATCTTTATGTTCTTTTTATTTCTGATTCAAGGTTGAAAAGAAGGGTAGAAACGGTTACTGTAGAATCTAGGGTAGAAACGGTTACTGTAGAATCTAGTTATTGTCATTGCATTTCCAACCCAGATTGTGTCACGTCATTTGCCAAAAATAGTAACATTTGTCAAACTTACATGTTATGAACGATTTACAAACGTTTTGCAGACGGCACTACTATTGCGTCTTTTTAAAGGAATATAAGGCAGATGGCAACCCGTTTAGATAAGGGGTCTTTTTTTTAATTTTTGTTCTAGTTTTTTCTGAAAGCATTTCTAGTTCCTCTTTCGTCAATGATTGTGTACACAATCATCTGTATTAAAAGTTCCTGTTCGACTTTCCAAATAGAAAGCTTATGATTGTATTCCTTCAGTTCAAGTTTGTAACTTTTTTTCAACATTAAAGAATCTGCAGTCAACATTATTCCCTAGACCAG